>JAMPIV010013265.1:0-106535 GCA_024509875.1 Oreohelix idahoensis
GGGGGGTTTGGGGGGATGGTTTGTTGGGGGGGGTTTGGTGTTAGGGGTGTGGTTTGTGGTGTATTTTGGTGTTGTTTGGGGTATTATTTGTGGGGGTATATGGGGGGTGTGGGTTTGGGGGGGGTTATGGAGTTTGTGGTTGTTTTGGGGGTTAGTTTGTTGGGGGAGGGTTTAGAGGTTATAAGGGGGGGGGGTGATTGGGGGGTTATGGGGTGGGATATTGGTGAGTGAGTTTGTTTTGAAGAAGGGGGAGGGGAGGGTGGGAGGGAGGGGATGATGGTGGAGTTGGAGGGTTTTTTGTTAGGGAGATGGGTGGGGGGGTATGAGGTGGAGGGTTGATTGGATGGGGTTAGGGATTTTTAGGTTTTTGTGTGGTATGGGGGTGTGGGTGGTATGGGGGGTTTTTGGGGGGGGATATGTGGAGGGGTAAGGGGAGGTGGGGAGTTTATATGTTTTATAAGGGGAGGGGGGGATGTTTATAGGAGAGTGGGAAGGATAATGAGAGTTAATTGGATTGGGGAAAGTACTGAGGTGGAGATGATGATGTAGGTGGTGATGGGGGGGGGGGGGGGATAGGCGAGTAGTATTGATGGGGATTGGTGGGACACTGGGGTATTGACGGGGTATGGTAGTTTGAGGGGTGGGATGGTTTTACTGGGTGGTTAGGGTTTGTATGGGGGGAACATCTGTTGAGGGGGTTTTGTGGCAGGTATATGTTTCGCCTTGATTTTTCTTCTGACCTGGTTGTGCTGAACGTTAGCACTGGTTACAATGGGCACAGTAATTTGCACACTGTTGTTTTTGACTAGTTGAGATGAGGCTAACACTTCTCGGCTTGGTTTTGGAACAAGATTGCGTTTCTTCAGAATCTTTCGTCTGATATAGTTGTGCTGTATACGCGGAATTTTGTTGCTAGGGATTGAGTCATCAGATTCTGTTTTATAGGCGCGTTTGACGCTGGAGCTGACTGGTACAAATAATGTACTATCCGCATCACTGGTTTCAATGGAACTAGCTGTATCAATGTCTGTTTCTTGTTGGTATAATTCTACCATTTTTCTGTCATTATGTTCGTTGGGGTCTGACAAAGCTATGCTGTCTTGTTCTGTTCGTCTCCATAAAGATCGCTGGTATATGGTTCAACAATCTGCTTGGGTATAGTTTCTTCAGGATCTGATTGTTTTGAACGAGCAATCTTGTTCTTGTGGTATAGCAGTGTTTGGTTTTCACTAGTGTTAAAACTAGAACTGCCTGAACTGGGGGTGTGATAGGTATCAGCTGACGATTTATCACTGTGGGAGTAAGTTTGAGTGTGGATATAAGGTGTTTTCGTGTTGTCATCGTGTGACGTCTGTGGCATGATTTCTTCATTTCTAATGCGCAGGTCTCTGTCTTGTAGTCTATTACGTAATTCAAGTGGTGATATATCTTCTTCGCTTTCGGACGAGTCTCGTTGTTGTCTTGCTCGATGTATTTCATCTGTGGGTGGTCTGGGTATGTGGTCGTCTTGGTAAAATTCAGAGTCTGTCGTCTCTGACTCTGATATGTCAGACGAATCTGTGCTGGATGGATTATAATTTAGGGTGGCTTTTTCTGACTGGTCTTGTATTTGTCGTCAGAGGCGGAATGGGCCGGTGATTATCAATTTTTATTTGTTTTACGTGAGCTTTTGTTTGGTGTTGTTTCTCTTCATTCCAAATAATGAAGTTTACAGGCGTAGTTTGTTTCATGATTTTGTAGCCATCTAACCATCGGTCATCGAATTTTGAACTGCGTACATGTTTCTTGTAGTATACTCTGTCTCCTATTTTGTACGTTGGTAGCTTGGCTGATTTATCATGTTGTTTCTGTTTCTTGTGAAATGCCTTCTGCGTATTTCGTTGTGCAATCTGGTGAGCTTTATACTTTTCTTGAAGGATTATTTCGATGGGGTCTTCTCCCATGTATTTTCTTTGTGGGCGAAGTAGGTTGTCTAACGGAAAGTTTGGTTCTCTTCCGTATAGCATGAGAAAGGGTGACATTCCTGTGGTATCGTTCACGTTTACTCGGATGGCTTCAAGAGCTTGGTTAATGTATAGGTCCCAGTATTGGTGGTTCCCCTTGATATATTTGCTAATAATATCATGTAGGGTGGCGTGCATGCGTTCATTTCTGCCATTTGCATTTGGGCAATAATAAGTGGTTGTAGTATGCTCAATATTCAGCTGGTGTAAGGTGGCTTTAAATGGGTTACCTATAAACTGTTTACCGTTGTCTGAAATGATTCGTTTTGGACAGCCATGCCTGGGAATGAATTCTTGTAAAAAAAATTTGCGTGATGGACTGCGATGTGGCATCACTGAGTGGGTAACTTTCTGGCCAAACAGAGTATTGGTCAACTATGTGCAGGAGGTATTTGTTGCCTGATTGGGTGAGTGGGTAAGGACCTGATAAGTCAATGCTCACTGTTTTGCATGGGGTAATGGGAAGGTTGCATTTCTTGAAGGGGAATTAAATGTGGCTTCATGTTTCTCAATTTACATGTTCTACAGGTGGCTACATATTCTGTAATGTCCTTGTAGAAAGTTTGCCAATAATACCTTTTCTTTATGACATCAATTGTTTTGTCTCTTCCCATGTGCCCGTTGTTATCATGAAACTGTAGCAATACTTCTGGGACTAGATGTGCTGGAATGACTTTTCTTAGTGTCCCTTCTTGTTTCTGATCAATATAGTATAGAATTCCATCCGTTGGGTGTACTGTAAAATCTTTACTTTTTGTTGGGTTTTCTTTCACGTATGTGAGCAGCTTGACAATTTCTGCATCTTTCGCTTGTTCTACTCTCATGTCAAACATCTCTTGGCTTTCTTCTTCTACTTGAGTGGCGGAATCTGAGGTACTTCTTCGACTTGATGAAGTAATTTCATTAATTTCTTTAGCATTATCGTCAATCTCTGAGGATGTGCCATCATTTTTGACTCTATTTGTTTTCACTTCAGTTTCATCATCATATTTAATCCTGGATAAGAGGTCTGCACAGGTGTTCATTTCGCCTGGGATATGTTCGATAGTGGTGTCGTAGGACTGTAAATTCATTGCCCATGTCTGTAACTTCTTTGGCTGTTCTTGTGTTTTGGTGAGCCAGTTAACCAAAGGTTGATGATCAGTTCTTATAATGAGTTTAGTTCCTCTGACGTAAAAGTCAAACTTTTGTACTGCATAGTGAATAGCATATGCTTCTTTCTCAGTGGTGGTCCACCGTTTTTGTGACTTTGACAATGCGTGGGATAGGAATGCAATGGGTTTCTCATTTGGAATGTTTGGTAGGATGGGTGTTTCATCTTCTAGTACAGGTTGGACCAAACAAGCACCAATTGCGTTATCTGAGGCATCGGCGTATAGTATCATGGGCTGAGAAATATCTGGATGTCCAAGCAGTGGGATGGTGGTTAGGGCATTTTTTAGATACTCAAAGGATCTCTGGCAGTCTTCTGTCCATTTGAAGCGTGCATACTTGCGGGTAAGGGCTATCAAAGGCTCTGCTGCTCTGGAGAAATTGATGATGTGGCGCCTATAGTACCCTATTGTACCAATAAATGAGCGTGTTTTGTCTCACCGTCTTGGGGCTAGGCATTTCTCTTATGGCTTTGACTTTATCTTCATCAGGTCTGACGCCATGTCTATTGATGACAAAGCCTAAATATTTTGTTTCTGTCTTTAGAAACTCACACTTCGACAGTTTTAACTTTATTTGGTGATGCCTGAGTCTATCAAACACTGTTTCAACCTTGCGGAGGTGGTCTTCCATCGTGCCTGCGGTATGTATCAGGATATCGTCTATGTATGCCAGGGCAAATGGATGTAGACCCTTTAACACTTCATCCATGAGTGACATATATGTTGCTGGAGATCCTTTTAGACCAAATGGCATAACATTCCAAAAAAAGCTTCCCATATGTGAACAGAATGTGGATTTCTGTTTTGCCTCAGGTGTCATGGGGATGCACCAAAAGCCTGACCTTGCATCAAGTGTGGTAAAGTATGTAGACTTTCCTAACGTCGCAAGTAGATCGTCTATCCTGGGGAGGGGGTAGGAAATGACTTTTGTGATTTTGTTAAGGGCACGGTAGTCGCAGCAAAAGCGACTGGAGCCGTCTTTCTTTGTTACGATCACTATGGGTGAGGACCATTGGGAACGGGATCTTTCGATGATTCCTGCCTGTAGCATTTCATTTATAGACCTTTCCACGAGTTCTCTGTTTTTCAAGGGCGTATGATAGGGTTTCATATGTATTGGCTCCTCTGTGGTTGTTTGAATGTCCATTTTGACAGTGTTAGTTCTGCCTAATTCCATGTCATTGAGTGCGAATACATCCTGGTGCTTTTCTACAAACGTTTTCAAACGTTGCTTATTATCTTCTGTGGCATTCAGGGTTGCAAGTAACTGAGCTATTCTCTCTCTGTATTTATGATCTGCTATGATATCTCTGGTCTGTCTTGATGCCTCCGTTTCATTCCCATAATTTTGGGACATTTTTCTTGCATCTTGTGAAAATCTCTGCTCCTGGTATGTGGCTTTCTTTTGCGTAGTTCTTTGCCGTTCATTGGGCTGTGCTTGGTACTGTCTCCTCTGCCATGTACTGTGTGCATTTCCATTTGTCACTGCATTTACTGTATATTCATTTCTTATTATATTTCTGGGGTAGTCGTTGTTGTGCCATTTTTTTCTGATTATTTCTGCCGTAACTGCGCTTATCCGCGTACGTTACTGTATTTCTTCTGTTTGTGCTATAGGGCTGTCTTCTTTCCCTGGGCGAAAATTTTTCATTCTTTCTGTTTCCAACTTTGCTGCTATAGTATCCTCCTGTGGTATAGTCATATAAGAATTCTTCCTTTTCTTCGGAAATTTCAATTGGTTTTGGGACTTTATCATATCCACCTGTTTTTGAGTTATATTGATACTCCATGGGGCATGTATCACTGTCTTGTCGCTTTGGATATCCTCCTGGCAAGACAATTTCTGTTTCTCTGTTACTCTGTGATATACAGCACTTCATCTTTTCTCTTGGTGTGCTGGGGCGCAAGAATGAGTAATTATAGTCATTTTCATACTGTGGCCTTTCTCTTCTTATGTATGGACTGGTTCGTTTCTGCCATCTGGGTAGGGTATGCTGTGGTGTAACATAACTGTGACTGATGTTACTGCCTTTTTCTGCATAAGCCTTATAACTGTTTACTTTCCGTGTACTATGGTTATTTGTACTGCGATTTCGTGCATTATGTCCAGTGGGAGTGGTTGAGACAATTTGTGGATGGTCTCTATTGGTTTTGGTTTGTCTTATTGTTGACGTATCCACTTGCGCTACAACTGTGCCTCTTTTTATAGTGGTAGTTTTTCCTGACATATTCAATATCATGATGGGGAAATCTCTGGACTTCGAGACTTCAGCGATTCCCTCTGTAATTTGCAACAATGGGTCATCAATAATGCTTTCTTCTGCTAGGGGCTGTACTTGAATTGATTGCCCTGGTGTTATGTACTCAGAATTTTTTACTCTGCCTTTTGCTATGACCAGGGAGTTTGGAGCCACCGTTATGGGAGCTGTAATCCTTACTAAAGACGCTATGTGGATATCGTCCTGGAGATCTATGTACGTATTGTTGACTTTGATTTTGTGGAGGTCATAGTATATTCGAACTTTGTGTTTGTTAAAAAAATCTCTCCCTAGGATAAGATTTCTAGACATTCCTTTAGTAATGACAAATGGGTGTTCAAAATTTGTTTCGCCTAAGGAAAATTTTAGCCATGCTGTCCCAACTGAATTTAGTCTTTGTCCCGTGACTGAAGCTAGGTGTGTTTTGGACGGTTGAAATCGTACTAAGTGTTGGATCCTCTTGAACAGCTGGAACCTAATAAGGCTGATGGATGCTCCTGTATCTACCAGTGCCCTATATTGTTGGCCCTGTATAGACATGATGCAGGAACTGGGGTCCGGATGTATTTTAGTTCCATCATGCAACATTTCTTCATATTGTATTTTACTGGATGGGCCCACTTGACAATTTCTGTTCTGTGTTGTTTCTTTTGTTTTTGGACCAGTTTCTGTGATTGTTGCCCTCACTAACGGTCCTGTTTAGTGAGTGGCGCGGCCGTTTCCCTGACGCATGAGGGGTTGAGGTGCGCCTCTGGTATACTGATTTCTGGTGTAATCACGTGGGGGTGGTGCGGGTTGTTGTGGTTGGTAACCTCCTCTTCTGAATGGTGCATGATTGTAATTTGCTCTACAGGACTTGTAACCATGTCCGAGCCTACCGCATGTAAAGCATCCGTTTGTATTGACATTATTGACGTCGTTTTGCCTCTGTGTGGGGGGTCTATAATTGCGGGGGCCTATCATCTCGTTGTCGTGGGCGAGTCCATTGCCTCCTGGTATGGTCAACTTCCATAGGCTCATGCTCATCATAGTCCCTATATTCTGGTCGGGGTTCCCTACCTGCTCTTTGTTGGAACCTTCGGTGAAGATTTTCCTCCTGTATTGCTGCTTGGATTGTTTCAGCAATAGTCTTGGTGTCTTTTCTAATAAGATGCCTTCTGATATTTTCCGCTCTAAGGCCATCGGCAAATATCCCCACTAACTGTATTTCTACATCAGGTGTGGTAGGGATTTCTCCGCAAAATGCCTCTTCTGCCATATTGAGGAATCGATCTCCAAAAAGTTGTACCGATTCATCTCTTTCCTGTTTCATGCTTCTAAGGACTGACCAAGCATGCATTTTGTCTATGATTTCCCCATATCTCTGGGTGAGCTCTTTTTTTAGGGACTCGTAGGTTTCTGTGGGGTACTGCTGGGACCTCCTTCTTAAAAAAATCAGTCACGTACGAATCAGAACCTAACAGAGCGATTTTCTTTTTCTCTTCATCCGTTGTTGCCTCTGCTAGTGCCGCAAATTTTTCCATGTCGGACAACCATCTTCTGAATTTTTTCTTGTTTCCATCGAACGGCTGAACAATGGATCTAACCTGTGTGAATTTCGCGTAGTTGTCATTTTTCTGTAGGGTTTCAGTAATTTGCCGTAGCGCTATTATTGTTGGTCCTTCCATATTTTGTCTGTCCTGGGGCTGCAGTGGTTGTGTATTTACGGGTTGGTTCTGTGGTTGTTGTTGTTGTTGTTCCACACCCAGCTGTTGAAAATTTTGTAGTAAATCGTCCATGGTCTATGATCGCTAGTTATTCGCTTTATCAAAGAGAAGTGGTCACGGGCACCATATTACCTTCATGTAACCGGGGCAGGTGTTCCTTAGGACTGGAACGGCACCATATTACATCATGTGGCAGTGCCGGTATATGCAGTATTTTCAGTTTACTTTACAGAGAGCAGATGTTTAACTGGCCTAATCACCAGAGATTTAGATTTCTCTCTTAAATTTGTGTTACCAGGTTCGATTTTCTTCTCTTAGGTGTTGATGTAGCGAATTTAATTGAAATGGATAGATTTCTTATCTAGATCTCAAAACTGTAGTAATTCACCTTTTCAACAGCGTTCGATTTCATGCAAAACTTTTAATATCTTTCAGCATGAAACTTAAAATTTCAACAAAGTCTGGAATTCAGAACATTTTTACAATAATAAGTATAATAAAATTCTATCATCTCATCAGATGCTTTCATCGATGCAAAAATCCCTTTTTGCATCCTTGTCTCGTAGGCCTACTCAATTGTCAAATATGGCGAACCTTCTCATTCCACCGTGTTCCTTCCTTTAAGTTACCGTCTTATTTTAGGTTCGACGACATTTACCCATCTCCTCAGATTTGTCCTTGATTTCTTTATCGTCATAAGCATTCCTTGAGTTAAATGCTTTCCAACACAAGAATATTTTCTACTCTACATGGTTTGAGGTGTAAGACTATTTTTTTGCAAATTGACTCAAATCCTCGAGCCTAGTTCTGCTGCGACTAGGGTTGGGAGCTCTATTCAAAATACATATTTAACGATTGTCACTACTTACGCCAGTAAGAAATATATATATATATAACCACTCAATGTCCTGAAATACACATTTTATAAGAAATGTTGAAGTTTGATTTTCTCAAACTAAGAAATATGTAGAGCTGGACCAGATACGACCTCTTGAGTTGCGCTCTTTCATTCTACTGCCAAAATGGCGTCGTTGTTCCACTTTCCCCGGGGTAAATCTGAGCTATCCGATTGGTCAGGGGAAATCACCCAATTATTAGAAATGGCGTGTAGAAGCGACTCTACCCTAAATATGTGACACTATTTATTATTTTCTGTTTCTCATAAAATATAAAATTATGGGGTGGTCTGTGCTTCCTCTGTCTTGTAAGAATATAGTCTGTTTCCAAAGGAACAACTATGTACACGGCCACACATAGTCATTCTGCCTCTGTTTCTCTTTCTGTGTCTGTCCTCTCTCTCTCTCTCTCTCTCTCTCTCTCTTTCTCTCTCTGTCATTATGACTCTGCCTATCTGTGCCCCTGTCTCAAATTTGTCATTCTGACGTAGGTACCACAAAGTGATTTTTGTTTGCACAGAAACACCAGAGAAAACAATGTAGTTTTGAAGCCCTTGGTAAATCATGAAATTTGGTACTTTATTTTTTAAAATAGGACAACAAATAAAAAAGTTATAGCATTTTAAAAAGTGTGGGGACTTCGCAACATTGAAAAAGTTACATCACACCAACTTCAGAACACTGCCGTCTTCTTAAATATAATCTTACAACTTTCTCTGACAAACAGCATATAGTCTAAAATATACTGATCACACAAAGAAAACTATAGGGCTACATTATGAATAATTATCAATATATTTGAGACCAAAAATTGCAAATCTGCAAAACACATTACCGAAAAATATAGTTTGTTGAATGAAAGTCAATATTCACAACATCATATTTCAAAAAGTATAAAAGGTACAAGCTTTAAATTTGTACATATTAATTTGCATACTACACAAATATATCTCAATTTTTTTCAGAGGATTTGAACATCTATTTGTTCTTGTATAATTTTTTAAAATGTGTCCAGAGGCCAATTTGTCGCATGGAAGAAAAAAAATGTGAAAATGAAGAAATTTTTTTTTTTAAGATACTGTCCATATTTCATTAAAAAAAATTTGTAGGCAATTATTAACAACATCTAAACAATAATTAGCAACATCTAAAAGCTATATTTTTTTAAAACAACTGGTTATTAGTATATAAAAAGACATTTTTTTAACTGGAGAAGAATGATCATGGCGCACTCTTTCTCTGCGAGAGGGCAATGAAGCCTCAAAACCTAAATGCTTCAGAAGTCCAAAATAGAATTCTTTGATATTTCCTGATAGTTTAATGTCCTTATCATTCAATATTAATGTCCTTATCATTCAATATTAATTATCTGTATCTTACCTCTACACCTCACGGTAGAAGGGGAACGACTAAGTAAGTAAGTATCTTAACTGAGCCTTAAGATTTCTAAGGGCATTTTGTCCTTTACAAATTTTATCTACATCCTCGTTTGTGGTGCACAGACCCCCTTGGCTTATGATTGTGTTATATAACTCTAACTTCTTCTCTGCATTTTTAATATCTTTCTCTTTTTTCCTCCTATTGTTGTCAGTTATTCGCTGTTTAATTTTTTTTCTTTGGCTGCCCTCTCTGACTCTTTTCTCCGTTTCTTTTTTTTTTTCCATTCCAGTCTATGTTTTGGGGTTCTTCGTCGTCACTCTTGCATTCTCTCTACTTTTATTTTATCTGCTCCTTCCTCTTCTCCATTTCACTTTTTATCTGTTTGTAGTGTGTTACTTTGTGGTCTGTAGCTTTATGAAAAAAAAAAAAAAAACACTACAAGCAGTCTACCTCAAGCCATGTTGCATTCCCATCCTCCTTCAGATAATAAAGTTGTGCAAGGACCTTGTTTGTCAGATTGACAGCTGGCACCTTTGGACGGCAACCCTTCCCAGTCATTAAAAATGGTTTTTTCATAGCATCGTAGTAGGAGTCATTTGGAACAATAAAATTCCAGAAGTTATTATTATTTTTTTTTTTTACATGTATAGAGAATTACTTGTATAATTACTATTACTGGCTTGTTCTTGTTCAGAGTTTCTTCTTGATTTTTATTTTCATATTATTTGGAATTGAAAACAATATGTATCCTAATTATAATCCATCAGAGGTTGAACGGGATATTTTTTCATCCTTAATTTTAAAAAAAACAATATATATATAATATATATATATATATATTATATATATATATATATATATATAAATATATATATATATATATAATATATATAATATATATATATATATATATATATATATCTTCTTTTCGGGGAATTTTAAGACTATCAACTATTGGCTGCGAGTCCGGACATTTCAGTACAGCATCAGCTACTTTAATTATGACATTGTCCGGTCTCCTAACCTTGACTCGATATGTCGGCAATTGGCTTTTGGCCTTGCGATATCCTTCGCTTTTGAGGTCATAATTCACCCTATTATGTTGCAAAATAAACCTTCATTCAGTTACACATTAATAAAAACATGCATTTTTTATTCAGATTGGTAACTTTCTTAGCTTTTCAAGCTCGTGAAATAATTAGATTGATGCGTGAATGTCTGAAGTGGTGATAACAATTTAATCCACGCTGTTACACAAAAACTGTGCGATCATGTTAAATTGCTAAATAATATTAAAACTATTGTAAATTTTACATTTGAAGTTCAAAACATTGTTACTAAGTGATATACTTACGTATAGTCAACCTCAAATCAGAAGATGTGATGATGTTTGAACAAGAACCAATATAAATGGCGTCCCGATCTTTATCGACATCGGGAGTTATCACGGCCCGTGGAACAGCCTCGCTCTGCATCCTTCGCTAAAATTTCTAGGCCTAACTTGAGCGATACAGAACTTACTCAACGTCAATTAGCTCGACCGCCAAATATCAGAAATCTTTAAAATTTCACACGAATCAAAGGAAAATGGCTCCCAAATTTTCTCATACATTGCAAACAATTATAACATCATTTATAATGTCAAATTTGGTAAAATTTCAACTTCACTTCGAGATATCAACGTTTTACACTTTGTTTTCTACGGTTTGCAATATATGAAACTAAAGATACACTTTTTCCCCTAAAAGTTGTGAAAACAGTGTGCAAATTAGTGGTTTGACGGTCGAGCGACCCTCATTTGAATGAAGCGGGGTGAGACGAAAAGGTTCGGAGTCCGTAGCAAACTACGCGTAACGCTGCTGTTTGTTTTTATTAGTAAAAAAATACTTCAATAGCTTTTATTTTTTTTAATTAATACACTTCAAAAGAGAAGAAGATAAAGAGTATCGTGATATAAATTTTATTACATTCCGCTTAATAGCAAAGGGACAGTGACGACTTAAACTTGACGAATTTCCCTCAGTTTTCTCCACTTTCAACAGCTCGAAGCGGGCACTTTGTGGTACCTACTTATATGCATCTACCATCTCTCCTGTTGTCACTTTGACTGTTTATTCACTCTATCTTTCCCACACGCAATGTGACTCCTGGTCATCTTGCCTATCTCTCCTTCTTCTATCATTATCACTCTACATCTCTATCCACACCACTGTCTCCTTCTTTATTCCCCTATATATCTGCGTCTATATATCTCTCCACCACTCTTCCTCTCTCTCTGTTCCGACACTTTACAAGTTCAAAGAGCTTATTTATGACTTTCCACTTATTTTTCTTTCCATCTTTATCTGCACATACATTCTCACGTCGTCTTTTAATTGCATATCGTTGTCTTTTCTCTTATCATCCTCATTTAAATTGCAAAAACCCTCTACATCCATTGTTTTCTTAAAGCAATCAAGTTACCAGACTTAAGTAAACTCAGAAAAAGTTGAAAAAAAAATTGTGATTTCAAAAAGGTATTCAAAAGTCAACTCTGAACATACCTCAGGGAGTAAAGAAATTTCAGCTCTGAGGAAATTAATTAGGAAACTTGAGAGATCGTTCAATGAGGCTTTGGCTGGCCACATTTCAATAGCTTGAACATTACGAGCGCTGAGACGTGGATAATCGGTATTGAGAAAAGTGAAAGATTAGGTGAGAAAAAAAGTGAAAGTGATTGAATAGGAGAAATATGGAAAGATTAAGAGGAATGTGGAAAGATAGAGAGGAGGTATTTGGTTGAATAGATACACCAAGACAGAAAAGGGAGGAAAGTAAAGTGGATTGTTTTTATTTATTATGAGCTATTCCTCGACACTTTTTTTCAGTTCTTTCTTTCTACTTCTTTAATTTACATTGTATAATTTATAAGTCTGTATTGCTTTTTTAAACTATTAATGTTGAAAAAAAATAATTGTTGCAGCAAATGTTAAGTCGAACTGACTTTTGAAAGTATAGTTAAAAAAAAAAGATATTAAACGAAGGATGATGATGATGATGGATAGAGAACACTGTATGTACAGCGAGTTGACCAGATAGTTACAGGTTAGATGCACAACATAAAAGGACGGTTATAGAACTACAAGTTTCTGATAAAGTAAACTGGAGCGTCCTCCTCTATGGTATATACTGGCACTACTAAAGTTCCTGGTTTCAATAAATCATAAATAACTACAGTTCCTGGTTTCAATACAGCATTAATAACTACTGTTCCTGGTTTCAATAAAGCATTAATAACTACCTGGGCACATTAATAACAATGGATGGAAGACGCATCTCACAAGTGAAGAGCAGAATAGGTCAGGAAAAGACAGCCTTCTATAAAATGAAGAGTATTTTATGCACCAATTCATTGTCATTGGAAGTAAGAAAGAGAGTTCTTCAATGTTATATAGAACCAATCCTGACATATGGGCGTCAGTCATTGACAATTAGTAAACAAATAGGGAAGACACTAGAGGCAACAGAGATGTGGTTTTACAGAAGAATGTTAAAAATACCATGGTGTGACATTATTTGGGTCGATATCTGCTTCACTCCGGCAGTAATCAGTTACATTTGCTGTACTGACTTTTTTACATGCTTTTCAGTGGTGAGCACCTTTTTTCTTTCTCTGCTTTGTAGCAGATATTTTGTATTTTTAAACATTCTTACACTCCTCTCAGCGATATGTCGTCATGTCTGTTTGCTTACCTGTTCATCCCTGCTGGGGAAGGAACTGACAAGATAATATTAACCGACAACCATGTTGGTTAATTTCGGGAGTGCCCGATATCAGGCTACGGAGCAACATTAAAATCGCCCAGCGCAGTTGTTCAATCGCTGATAAGGCCAGGGTGCGTTCTCTGCCAAGATGGCAAAGAGTCGGATTTTGTGTGCTCACGCGACAGATAACAAGATTACTCGTCTGTGCGACACATTTTGGACAGACATGCATGACATCATCAATTCCGGCACACCTTGTAACTAAGACATTACTTTATATTAAAGTAATAATAAGTTATTTGTAAATATGGCCGAGAGAGGATCGGATGTTTTCATTCCATATATGGGAGACGTGACCTTTTGCATCACGCATATTATTTCAGGCGGAAATAATTTTGAAATGACCCCACACAACACGCATGTTTGAAACGATTGGAACTTTCTTAGCATCGTAACAAAGCAAATGCGGGGATATGAAGGGCCTTTAAACTTGACCTTTCCGCAGTTTTAAGAGACTCTGAATATCGCTTGCCAAAACGAAATCAGACTGCCAGAAGTTAGAATTCAGAATTCCATTTTTCAGATCGGACTTTTGTTGGAGTATTTTGAAGGACAGCCCAGGAAATCTCTATCATTTAATAAGGAACCGGGATCTGAGGAAATTGAAAACACGGAGTCATAGAGGGAATCTAGTGTTAAAATAACGACCCCCCAAGAACACGTGTAAGAGGCATAGTCAAGTGCTTTTATTCATCTGAGCGAACAGTCTGTGAGCCAGGATTGGCGTACTTTTTACATTCTATATTTTTCATTACTAACATGTGAACTAATATGTATATATTGCCATGTGATTATTAATATGTGAAAATCGCTAGTGGATGTGCAAATCATTTGAGGCTGCCCACCTCAGCCTATAGAATTATGATTTCATGAACCACAACTGCACAGGTGGTGACTGCTTTATTGCTAGTTTCTTAAAGAGAACTAAAAGCATAGGTAGTCCCAAGTTATATATGGAGGAGGGAGGTAAAGATGAAAAAAATGATGTACACTCTAATTATAATATCCACATTTTTAAACCAGTGTAAGTGTCTGTGTAAACATATTCAATTTAAAATTAATGAAAGTTTCAAAGCCTTTCAATCAGTGTAGATGTAAATGAAAGTATATTCAATCTATATTATGAACACTTTCCATCAGTGTAGATGTTAATGTAAACATATTCTATTCATTGTCGTGAGTTAGTCTGTTTCACAACACGGCCTTCTGTATAATTCTGAGTAACTCTGACCACACCGCGCGCCATACATTGTAAGAACTGTATGATACATTTGCCAATGGAAAGACTTCCTTATTCGTGTGTTTACTGAAAAGTACTAGGCTTAACATGGAGTCTCAATCCGTGCAACCGAGCGAAGGATGCCATTTAATTACACAAGTAATAAAGAAGTACCACTGGGAAGAGGTCTCTAATTCAACAACAGGAATGTTACTTTAGAGGTAGGTGTAAAGACTGCCTCGAAAAATAGTTTATTAAGAAAGAAAAATCGAGTGGAAAGGCCTCGACACATCAGGTTAGTCCCTAATTTGGCTGTTTAAAGTATGCATAAAATAAAATGCACTTAGGAGACTAAAAGATTATTAGATAGATAGATAAAGAATAATTCGGGGTATAATTTAAGCTTTGGATGAATAACATCCTGCCATCAATGGTACCTATACCTTGTAGCGGTATGGCAGCTTGCGTACCCTGACAATCCCCAGAGCTATGCCAGTGGGAGTTTTACTCCTGGTAGGTTCAACCAAGCTGGACTGGTCTGTGTGGGTAGGGGTCAGACAAAAGCTGGTACCCTGGTCCTCCAGGTTGGGGGTTTTAGCATAGGGCTGACACCCCTGTCTATGTAAAAAAAATAATGAAGTTACGGAAACAACATCAAATGAACAAACTTTGCTGCGGGATGGACATTCGGAGTCTGTGGGTCGTATGACTGTCAGTGGTGAAAGCCGAAAGGAAGCCACTGACATGAAAACGGATGTCCTGACCGCAAAACAGGATACAAGAATAGGATTTTGGAATGTCAGGACAATGTACGAGACAAGTAAACTAAGACAGGTCACGGCAGAAATGAGAAACTATAGGTTACACATCCTGGGGATAAGCGAGAGCAGATGGACAGGGGCAGGAAAAGTTAAAACAGCAACAGGAGAAACAGTACTTTACTCTGGAAGAGAGGATGGACAGCACAGTGAAGGCGTAGCCATTATTCTACAGAAAGGGATAGAAAGGACATTACTGGAATGGAAACCCATCAACAACAGACTGATACGATTGAGATTGAGAGGGAGATTCACCAACACTACAATAATACAATGCTACGCACCAACGAATGATAGCGATGAGGAGGTCAAGGATGAATTCTATCAACAACTGCAGAAAGAAATGGAGGACACACCTAGATATGATCTTGTTATAGTAATGGGAGACCTCAATGCGAAAGTTGGTACACACAATACATACAATGAAAGAACAATGGGGAAATGCGGCAGCGGAATAGCAAACGAAAATGGGGATAAGCTAATAAGTTTCTGTAGCATTAACAACCTGGTCATTGGAGGAACACTTTTCCCACATAAGGAAATTCACAAGTTAACATGGGAATCACCAAACGGTCGGGACAGAAACCAGATAGACCACATCATGGTTAACGGTAGATGGAGACATGCATTACAAGATGTGAAGGTAAGAAGAGGTGCAGATGTGGGAAGCGATCACCATTTAGTAGTAGCAAAACTGAAAGTGAAACTAAGAAGGGCTGGACCAACTGTAACTACACAGAAAAGGTTTGACATCAGCAAATTGAAGGACCCCCTTACCAGAAAAGCGTTTGCGGCCGACATTAAGAAACGATATCAATTTGCCAAAAGCCAGGAAAAGACATTGACTGATGATATAGACCAGAATTTTAACACCATTTCAACAATATATAAGGAAAGTAGCAAATCATGCTTAGGATTCCAGGAAAGGAAGAAGCAAGACTGGATAACACCAGAAACACTAAACTCCATAAAGATGAGAAAGGAAATGAAAAGAAAGAAAACAGAAGCGAAGTCCCCCAGGTTAAAGCAACTATATAGCGAACAGTACAGTCAACTGGACAGGGAAGTTAAACGCCAAACCCGAGCCAACAAAAGGAATTTCCTAGACGATCTTGCAAAACAGGTAGAAGAGGCAGCACTGAGAAATGAACAAAGCACAGTATACAAAATAACTAAATTCATCAGCGGAAAACAAGGTGCAAACAATATTACATTAGTAAGAGATAAGCAAGGAAATCTCATCAAGACAGCAGAGGGACAGGAAACAAGATGGGCAGAGCACTTCAGAGAAACTCTGAACAAGGAAATACCAGAGACACAATTGAATGTTCCTGAGGCTGAAAACGATCCAGATGTAAATACAGACATTCCACGAAAAGAAGAAATCATCACAGCAATCAAAGGGTTAAAGAACGGTAAAGCTCCGTGCCATGATAACTTAAATGCAGAGCTATTTAAGACAGACCCTGAGCTAGCAGCAGAACTATTAGAACCACTATTTGCACAAGTGTGGAAAACGGGGACAACACCATCAGAGTGGAACAAAGGAATAATTGTCAAATTGACCAAGAAGGGAGATCTTTCAGACTGCAATAATTGGAGAGGAATCACTCTTCTCTCAGTTTCCAGCAAAATACTAGGCAGGATAATTATACAGAGAATTTCAAAGGCAGTAGACTACAAACTGAGGAAAGAACAAGCAGGATTTAGAAAGAACAGAAGATGTGTAGACCATATATTCACTCTCAGGAACATTATAGAGCAGTGCTCAGAATGGCAAAGACAGCTTTACATAAATTTTGTTGATTTTGAAAAGGCTTTTGACAGCATACATAGGGACAGTTTATGGAAAATACTGAGGGCTTATGGAATTCCAAGCTGCATAGTGTCAATCATAAAAAGCCTCTATGCCAACTTTACGTGCAGTGTTGGGCAGAGCAACCTAACCTTCGAGGTGAAGACAGGAGTACGACAGGGATGCCCCTTATCAACCACTCTATTTTTAACAGTCATAGACTGGGTGATGCGCCAGACAACAGAGGGCAGTCCAAGAGGAATAAGATGGACTACATTTTCAACATTGGAAGATCTGGAATATGCAGATGACATTGCACTGCTGGCACATTCACATCAACACATCCAGGAAAAAACGGATAGACTTAATAAATTTAGCCAGCAGGTGGGCTTGAACATCAATTTAAAGAAGTCTGAGGTCATGACGCTCAATGTGAGCAACCTGAGCCCATATCAGTAAGGAATCAGCAATTGGTACAGACAGATACCTTCACATACCTAGGAAGCATAGTAACGCCAGACGGTGGGGCAGGCAAAGACATCAACATCAGAATGAATAAGGCAAGAACAGCCTTCTTTAGCCTAAATAACATCTGGAAGTCCTCCCAATACAGCACAAGCACAAAATTAAGATTATACCAGAGTTGCGTGCTTTCTGTGCTTCTCTATGGTGCGGAATGCTGGAGAGTCACAGGGAAGGAAATGTCAAAATTGTCCTCTTTTCACACAACATGCCTAAGAAAAATTCACCGAATCTTTTGGCCGAATACCATCACCAACCAAGATCTGCTTACTCGTAGCAAGCAAGAGGACATGCATACCATCATAGCTGGCAGACGCTGGAGCTGGGTTGGTCATGTCCTCAGAAGAGACCCCGATGCCATCACAAGAACAGCTATGCTTTGGACCCCTGAAGGAAAGCGAAAGAGAGGCCGACCAAAAACAACTTGGCGGAGGACTGTGGAGGCTGAGATGCAAAGAATGAACCAGAGTTGGGGCACTGTACGAAGGATGGCCACCGACCGTGCAAAGTGGAATCAATTTGTTGTTGCCCTACAAGACGCCACTAGGCGTGATGGCCACTGACTGCTTTGACGGTCGGTGGTTAAGGATCGAAGAAGAAGAAGAATGAATAACATCGCTCCAGAAATAAGAAAGATAATTGGGAAAATAGTTTTTCATAATTGAACAGAGAGACAAATTATGCCTCATTTTGAGATTCGCAATACCACTTTAGCCCGCTGCGTTCCGATACGCCGGATGTGCTAGTATAAATAGACCTTGCCCTTGCTAAATTGAGGCCATAAGATTTGAAAAGCACAGCGAACAAAAGAAACGGTAAAATTGTTAATGAAGTGTGCCTTTGCCAACTGCATCTGAAGAGCAGACCATAGATGCCCATTAACAGCTCGTCTGTGTGTGTCTGAGGGTAAGAAAGAATATATATATATATATATATATATATATATATATATATATATATATATATATATATATATATATATATATATTTCTATTAATTCACTACAGTGTGCGATAGGGGGTGTGTAGACGTGTTTCTGCAACAATTGTGTAATTTCTGAAGGACTTACCAGACTGGTATATTCAAAATAAATTTCGAATGATGGCAAAAGTGTGTCAGTCGGTTTGGAAAAGCATTTAAAGAATTATTTCTTGTTGGAATTGGACACATACCAGGAACATAAGGAAGGATGACAGAAATTGTTTTAATGTATTGATCAAGGTATTACTTAGTATTTTATATTAGACCAAATCATTGTATGGAGGCGTAGCATGGACAAATGGATCTAACTAAGGATTTAGAAGGAAAGTGTAGTCACGGTGAACTGGCTGTGGGTAATACTAGTATAAATTGTCCTGTGCATCTGCTAGCACATTGTCTGACACTGTCTATCATCTCCATCTTGTGTAATAATGGAATAGTGATGAACCATATAGGGGTTACGTTTATTTTTGTTTCAGGTTTTATCCTGAAAACTACACCAACTTAAAAGAGTCATCCACCTCTGTTGGACTCTGTGGTGCGAGTGCTGTTGTGGTCAACAGAGCCAGATACCCAGCTTCCACTGCCTGGAGGAATTCATAATACTTGTCCATCCATGGCAGGAGTGTGAACGATCTCTAAACACCAAATAAGTGGCAAAACAAAGCCATTAGTCATCGTATCCAGATTATACACCGACATTAACAAACAAGATACTAATAAAGACAGCCTACAGTGTATGATGAAAAGTGTGGACATAAATTTACCCATTACTAGCTTCACAGTCAAGAAATAGTGACAAAACTCATTAGTATCATATAAATGTTCTTTAAAAGGAGATAATTAACCCAGGTGATAACCTTCACCAAGTGAATGACTTTTTAAGATTATTAATTATTTTCAATGTTTATTGATTTATTGTTGTAAATAAATTTGGTTTCATTTCAAACTTTCCAGACCGAAAAGAGAAACGGTATAGGCTAAATAAATTGTAAATATTTACCAATAGACTTATTTACTTATTAAAGTTGAGTTTATGTTCTTGTTGGAAATAATTTTGTTAATATCCTCTAGCATAGTCAACAATAATAAAAATAATATAATAATCAAGGGAGAATCTTGAGAGGGAGCCCATAGAGATCCAGGATAATACAATAACATCTTACCTGGAAACTTATACAGCTTGACCCTACCTTTGATATCCATACACCCTTACTCTTTTCAGAGAAGGGGGTATTGCTTATAAGACGAGACTCTTATCTGGCACTATCCTGGTATCACCTGATATAACTTTTTGTCCAGGATATCTTATATTTTAATAACATCTCAACCCTCTCGCGACGTCCATACTATTAACCTTTTCATTTGAATGTAAAGTAAATATAAAGCTATTCAATTTAAATGTAAAGAAAGTCTTCTCTCGCGGGATTAAGCTTAATTCTCATGGAGGGTAAATTCTGAGATAGATGGGAAGGTGGAATAAGAGTAAGGGACCCATTACTATGTGTTGGAAAACGCAATAAGGAGAGCGTTTTGTTTCTATTCTTTTACCTTAGTTGTTGGTGTTGAGGGTACTATCTCTCGAACAAGAAGGGAAAAGTGGCCTGAGCTTTAAGACGAGGGACCAACTTCGTAGACACTCCCTGACACTTCTGGGAACGTACTGTGCCCTACAACCTTGACCAGCGACGAGCGTGATCAGTCTACCAAGAACCAACCCATCAGAAGGAGCAGAACCGTCACTGACAGCTAAGTAACCCCTAAAAGACCTCCCTTACACACTTCTATTCCATCACAACTGTGATGATAAACTTTTTTTTATAAACAATTATTCATTTCTTTAAAACCTGTGTTAAACCTAAATGACTATTAAATCTGTTATTTGTAAATATACAAATTTAACGTCGATTTGATCATTTCGGATGTACTGCATGTTTGTCTCAGTTAATTTACTAAATACACTCTAAACAGAGCTATACTAGAATAATAAGAATTCCACTGAGTAAATCAGGGTGCGGGCTTGAACGAGCTGACATTAGTATTGCTTAATTCTTCATAAAACGCGGCGGACGATATAAGTTAACAATTGCCCTGCCAATGCAGCATTGTTCTTGACTTCGGAAATATCTTATGAAAACTCCCTTGAGACAGAAGCATCATTATCCTTCTATCTACAACTCTTGCTTACTTACTTAGTCGTTCCGTTTCTACCGTGAGGTGTAGAGGTTTGGAAGAGAGAGCACCAGACTATCCTATCGGCTGTCTTCCTCCTGGCCTGGTTCCATTCTAGTCCTCGGTCCTTCAACGATTGTCTAATGTTGTCCTTCCAGCAGACTCTGGGTCGTCCTGGGGGTCTGGATCCCTGGCTCTTTGTTTCCCATGCTTGTAGTGGTAGCCGATCATCTCCCATTCTGCAGACATGGCTGTTGCAAGTGGATTTATGGAAGGGAAGTAATCTTTAGAATGTTTTTTTAGACAAATTAAATTTCGAGTTGCAACGCTTGATTAAGCGGATACTCGTTTGACTTTAGGATAGAATTATCTTTTCCTATTTTTCGAGTGACAGAGTACAGATAAGCGTGTGAACGCTGTTTAATCTCAAATGTTGAGATGTATTTATTCTGTACTGTTTTGAGTCATGTGAATAGCTCGCAGCTAGTCTGCATGTATTATCGAGAGCGGTGTTCAAGACAGCCGAGTCTCGTGACGGGGTTTTTTGGCGGGACTAGTGTGTGATTTTGGGAGTTGTGTTTTGGGCGTGGACCGTGTAGGTCGAGTCCCAGTGGTTTTTGGATAGTGTATGCCTACGTAGGACTTAAGAAAATGTCGACTTATACATTTCGGTGGGTGTACAGCCTATGTGATATTAACTGCAGTGTGGAGATGTATGAAGCTGTTAAGCTATTATAAGTCCAGGGATTAGGACAGGCCATATTATATATTAATTGCAGTGTGGAGATGTATGAAGCTGTTAAGCTATTATAAGTCCAGGATTAGGACAGGCCATATTATATATTAACTGCAGTGTGGAGATGTATGAAGCTGTTAAGCTATTATAAGTCCAGGATTAGGACAGGCCATATTATATATTAACTGCAGTGTGGAGATGTATGAAGCTGTTAAGCTATTATAAGTCCAGGATTAGGACAGGCCGTATTAGGTATTGATGCAGTGTGGAAATTATATACTATGATTCGATGTAACTGTGTTCGTCTATGTCTACGTGATGATGTGCTGTGACTTAATAAACAATAATTAAATATCACCAGTCGTTCCATACTCGATGACTCCCGTGTGCTCACCTGTTGTGTGAACGACTTTGCCAGCACACAATCACACTCACTTTACCTATACCAAACACACCTATTATCATTTGGTGGTTTACAGTCAAGTTGGAACCAATACAGAAGAGGTTACTGCAAAATTTAAAAGAGCGGTTACATTTATGGTGGCCAGTGTGGTTTTAACAGTGGTGGTTTTCAGTTAACAGGATCTGACATCTACGACTATTCGCGTCGATAGCCTAAGTGGCGTAGTTTTCGTATCATTGGATATCATTTAAGATGTGCCTGTGTGGCGTATACGATTAAGAAATTGTTACCTCTACAGTGATATGTACTTGAAGCAAGAGGGTAAAGTGAATCAAATTTTGTCCACCAGACCATAACATATCTAGAGGATCAGTCACTACAAGTTGGAAATAATACATATGACTTTCACGTGACAAGAGTGTAGAACACTTGACTTTGTTATAATTAGCCCTATGTGGGCGTGGCTTGAATCTCCTGTACTTCAGAACTGTGACCTAGTTATTGTCTGCCTGGATGGCGCATTTGAGAAACAACGCACGCTTTATTTGGTAGTATGCAACTTTACACCAGTAGCAATTGACGTCCTATTTCATTCCTATAGACTACAACAACGTCTGCAGTGGTCAAGGAAGTTCAATTAGACTTGGACAGTATTTGTACCAGCATTTGTACGGGTTGTGACGGATTCCTGCAATATTCGGGTTACCTGTGCCAGTTATCACCATCACAAGTTCAAGATGTTATGATACACGGAGTTGCTGTGTACATTTCAGACTACAGAAGAGTCAAGAGTTGCAGTGTGTGCTGTATTATGGTTCCTGTCAACTTGTGCATTGTTAAGCACATATCATATTGACGAAATTACCTGAAGAGAAACGAATCAAGTTCCAGTGCTTTCCCGCAGTGGAGGTTTTAGCAGTCTATGTGATATCCAGTGTCGTGGCGGAAAGGAACGGGATCATTGACAGATAAGTGATTTTTTCTTGTGTAAATTGTGTCACTTCATATATGTCACTGGGCCTCCCTAATTGCTCATTCTGTTGTTATTGTTGTTTATGTCTAATTTGACATATGATTAAGATTTTGTGCATAGGTGTTAATGGCTGTTGACATATGTCGATTTTCCTGATAATGATGTGACTTGATAAAGGTGCTATAAAAAGGAATTGGTGATACAGAATTGAGGAATAAGCTCATTTCTTGACACATAGTTAACTTTGTGAGCTGGAAGGATAATTGTCAAACCTTTTGTAGACAGCAATTTGTCATAACTATAAGTGATTACTAGATATATTTGATTAAGTAAGTGAATCACTATGGATGATGATGATATCGATCCTGAGGATATCAGGCCTTTGTTAAGATATTTATATCAAGAAGGGAAAGATTTTGAAAAATTAAAAGGCCCAGAGCTTGAAGCGCATGTGATGGACAGATTTTTGGTCAATGCGTCAAGAGCCCTTAAGTATTTTGCTGAGGAGAATTTTCACTCTCATCCTCATCTAAGGATGGCTAAAGATTTGGCGCAGTTACTGGTTATGGATCTTCGATTGTTTTCGTGCAACTGTATAGGTGTTGAACGCGATCAAATAATGAAGAGTATATGTAAGATAATGCGCAACGACATTTCTGTTGATCAGAAAAAGAGGTTAGAAGATGAGGAATTAAGAAGAAAAAAACAACACAGGGAAAACTTCTTAGAGGGTACCGCTGAAGTGAGTAAAGTACACGAAACAGTGTCTAGACTTACGGGTGAATTGCAAAAGTCAAACTCAGAACTTGCTAGTGTGCAGGCAAGTTTGGATTTAGCATTGTTGAAGATAAAGCAATTGGAAGTCCAGATGAAAGATAAGCAAATTGAGGTAGAAAATATTACACAGGAGGTCCAACAAAATAAACAGATTTATGAGAATTTGAAAGTTGAGACCGATAAACGTGATAGGGATTATACAGAGTCTCTTCTTGATTTGATGGATGATATTGCGAATCTTGGTCCCCAACAGGAAGAAAAGAATGCGATGATTCCAGAAAAGATTGATGAGCTTAATAATAGCAATGATTATATTAAGATTCAGTCACTACAACTAGAGTTGACTCAGTTGAGAGCAAATAAAGAACAGTTAGAGAAAGAGACTTTAGTAGAGTTGATGGCTGAGAAAGAGAAGGTCGCTAAGATTGAAAATTTACTAGCAGAAGAAAGCTGCAAAGTTTTAAGAGTTGAGAGTTTAAATAAGGAATTAGGTGAAGAGATCTCACATAGAGATGTGGAGATTGCACAGGCAAGAAAACGAGTAGATGGCCTGCTTGACATCGTCTTGAATAACAATATGTGGTCTTCTGTCAATGTTGACAATGATAGACAGAAAGTTGCGAAAAGTCAGCCCTGTGGCAGTGCCGGGGTATGCAGGGTTTACAGTTTATTTTATAGAGAGTAGGTTTGGTTAACTAGCCTTGACCGCTAGAGATATTTTTTCCTCTCCTTTGTAAGATTGGGTCACCAGGTTCGATTTTCTTCTCTTAGGTGTTAATGTAGCAAATTTAACTGAGATGGATAGATTTCTTAGCTTAATCTCAAACTGTAGAAATTCACCTTTTCAACAGCGTTCTATTTCAAACAAATCTTTTAATGTCTTTCAGCATGAAGTCAAATTTCAACAAAAGTCTGGAATTCAGAACATTTTTACAATAATAAGCACAATAAAGTTTTAACATATCATCAGATGCTTTCATCGATGCAAAAATCCCTTTTGCATCTTTATCTCATAGGCCTACTCAATTTGTCAAAGATGGCGAACTTTTTCTTTCCACCGTTTTCTTCCTTTAGGTTAGGCCTAACGTTTTATTTTAGGTTCGACGACATATTCTCATCCCTTCAGATTAGTCCTTGATTTCTTTATTATCATAGGTATTCCTTGAGTTAAATATTTTCCAACCCAAGGGTATTTTCAGCTCAGCATGGTTTTAGGTGTAAGAAGTTTTGCAAATTGACTCAATCTTCGAACCTAGTTCTTTGCAACCAGATTGAGCTCTATTCAAAAATATGCGTTGAATGATAGTTACTACTTACGCAAGTAAGGAATATAAAACCACTCAATGTCCTGAAATACACATTTTATAATAAATGTTGCAGTTGATTTCCTCAAACTAAGGAATATGTAGAGCTGGACCAGACACGTCCTCCAAAGTTTCGCTCCTTTATTCTGACTGCCAGATGGCGTCGTTGTTCTATATTCCCCGGGGTAAATCTGAGCTATCCGATTGGTCAGGGGAAATCACCCAACCATTAGAAATGGCGTGTAGAAGCGACTCTGCCCTAAATATGTGACACTATAATTTATTATTTTCTGTTTCTCATAAAATATAAAATTATGGGGTGGTCTGTGCTTCCTCTGTCTTGTTAGAATATAGTCTGTTTTCTGAATAAAGCACGGTATACACGGCTACATACAGATCCCGGGGCCCTGCAAATGTATCCCATAGGGAGACATTTGTATACTATCAATATCCAAAACTATCCCAAAAATTTTTTTTTTTTTTTTTTTTTAAGTCGAAAAATGTTTCCAAAAAATTTAATTTAATTCCTATACTGGGGTCCTATGTCTATATGAGGTCGTCTGCTATGTAAAAAAAACTAGTAGTGGACATCAACTTCAAAAAGTGTAACTTATTCATCACATCATAATATTTTTCACCAAATTTTCTAATTGGCAACACTGACTAACAAAATATTCCTAACCTTCTTCTAATACAATAGATTGTCAACAAAAAAATTTTGACGAGTGGCAACACTGGGAAATATGAGCAATAATATATCTCCTTGTCCTAACTCAATGTCATTACATAGTTGAAATCATTCTATTAGGCATGGTGGGTGAAGCATGTTATATATTCTTCGTTCTTATTGTATGCTCCCTATCATAAGACTCCAAGTAATTCAGAAGAATCTTATGTTATTTTCAATCTTGGTTTTCCAATAAGTTTTGGGCCTACTTATTTACTGATTATGCATTCCAATTATATTCCAGTATAAAGTATTCCAAATATCCACATTATCCTTGTAATGACGATCCAATTGTACAAATCAGTAATTCATCCGTAGTGATTCATCACGTTTTCGCTTACGCATTATGACACATGGGAAACTATGGCAGACATGAATATAACCATTTTCAAACAATTCACTTTGATAACCAATTACAATGTACACAATAAAGTGATTGAAAAATCTCATGACTTGTTCCTATTTATTTATCTCTGAATTTTTTTTTTTTCTGTCTTGGGTTTTCTCTAAGTGATATGTGTAGCTATTTTTTTTTCAAGGTATCCAACACTTCGCCAGGTATCCATATAAATTATGCGTTTAGTAGTGATCCTGTTATTAAGAGTTTGGTTATGTCCAATCACTGATAGTCCTTTTATTTTATTATATATATCCATGACTCGTCTTCATGTATTTCAAATCCAGGTATTCTTTTCTTTTATATATATCCACTGTGTTGATCCATTACCCATTTGTCCGTGGGGTAACATCATTATTTTCAATCCATGTATCCTATGGGCAACATTGAATTCCATCCATGTATCATTATGACTGATCCAATCGCCGTCAAAATGTATTCAGTCATATTTGGCTCTATGATTATTCAGTCAAATTATAAACAACCGTTTCTATATAAATATATCAGCAAGCAATTATCATTTGCTATCCACCTTATTATGACAATGGTTTTTATAATACACAGCATATGTAAACATCAAGGAAATGTCTTCTCCTATGAACAACGGACGCGAAGGGCAGTAATCTTATCATTTATTTTTCTGCTGGATGCGGTAATTATGCAACTATTTTATTCATATGCCCTTTTTTTTTCCCCCGTATAATTTGTGGTTCTCATAGAATGTTCATATTCCATATGTATCTCGTATTCATTGGTAATCCATACTCTTATGGTTCCTTTAATGGCAATCATTTGTCCCCTTGCTTTGATCTATGTCCGTGGAAAATCCATAAAAAAATTTCCAAGTATTTTTTTCTCCTCTATTTCGGTAACTACGAAAGACTACAATTGTATTTATTAGTGGACAGTACTGTGGGGCATTTATGTATCGACCATTACAACCAAACGTCAGCTGTGACAACATGACATAAAGTTTCACCTTAATAGCAAATTGCATCTTCAACATACACAAACAGTTGCTTCTTCATCTCATGTGTCATTAGTGGTTATCATCCGGTGATGGGGTATTTCAATGTGGGTTCAGCATATACAAATGCTGTAGAGGGGTATTTCATTTGCTAGGTCAGCATGTGCAAATGCTATTTCTTTAACATGGGCAAAGGTATCATCAACAAATAGGTGCCATTTGTTCAATCTGGGGTTAGCATATACAAATGCTCTCAAGGGATTCTTCATTTGCAGAAATTCAGCATGCGCAAATGTCATTGGGGTACTTGTGATAGGCAGTATCAACAAAATATTGTTGGAGTATCAGAGATCATAGCTGGTGGGGTGTATGACTGGCATAGGGTGATTTATTTTCTCTTTTTCTTTTCTTTTATGTCGGCTGCTAACCTCAGGGCAGTCAATGTTTTACAATATTGGCTTATCATCATCAAAATGTCTGTGTGAGGGTAGCATATAAACATATAGCAACCCTATAGAATGTTTTCTCTTCTCATTTTTCTGTTATGTTGTTTGTCTCTTCCATTTTTTTCTTTTTCATTTCTTTTTTTGTTTGTATCACAAGTACTAAAGAATGATAAAAATCAATTCACTAAACACTAGATATACTATCAACATTTCTAATAGTGATTCCTAACCAATAGGGCTGCAAGTAATAGTTTAGGTTAGAATAGAATGAATGTTGTAGCAGTATCTGTTGTCAATAAGTGGCGAGGAAAGGGTACATCAAGGATCTCCTGATTACAACATGATTGTAATTCCAAGGAATGAAAATGATTGGGATTGAAGATCACAAGTCTAGAATGTCGTCTCAATATAGTGGAATGGAAAAAATAGTAAGTTAAAGATGTTGTAACAGTGGGGTGAAGGAAATCTTATTATAGAGAGTCAAGGTTGGGATATGGAATCTCTTTAGGAGAATGTTTAAAATTCTTGACAGTACTAATATACATCTGGGTCTAAAATAATAATGTACATTTTAAAAAATAAATAATCCTGTGGAGAAAAAATAGCATAACATGCAATACTAGTTTTGGGTATGAATTATATGCTGTTAAGAGATGTCATAGTAGGAACAGTATGATTGATCAAGGTGATAGTATAAAGGAGTTTAGCATAAATGAGATCACAGAAATATTAGTATGGGGTAAGAAAAAGTACTGGTGTAAAGTGCCTGCATGAAAATGCACTAAGATGCGAAATTTCGGAACTCTGGATCTGCAAGGACAAGAAATCTGGTGAATGGAGCGTGGAATATGATCAGTTACAAAAGTAGAGATCAATGTTACAACAGAATAGTGTGACACATGTGTTATAGGTAAGGTTGTGTAACATTCTAAATATTAAAGAAAATGTCTGTAACTAAAATAATGTCTGTAAACTCGTAACACCGTGTGTTATCATTTGTTTTTGTCATCATTTTTTTTTTTTTTATTTCACAAAACTATACTATCTAAAGAAAATGCTCCGTGGGGCTGGTCTTGATTTTCTTCTGGGCATCAGTAGTGGTATGGCTGGGAAAAAAAAAACTTTCTGGCATAAAGTCATCTATACTTGTCAATTTGAACATAGTCTGAAACAAAAATACATGTGAAAGTTAGTACATTGTTAAAAAGGTTTTTTCACATATGCGTTGACCGTACATGGGATGGCATGTACATTGAAGACTCGAGGGGCGTGTCTCAGCAAAGCTTTAGTAGTTCCTTCAGTTTTTCTCTGACATTTTCTCTGCCATCTCTAACCTTGCAATGTCCCGACTGCTTAGGCGAGGATCATACTGAGTAGCAGTGGTGACTGGTGTGGTAGGCGACGACACTGCATTTGCTGATTGTTGGGGCACTGAGGGACATTGACGAATGCGGTGATGGCTTAACATCTTTTGATTGCGGTGATGGTTTCACTGTGGTAGGGTTTGTATGGCTGGAACGTCTGTTAGTTTTGAGGCAGGTATATGTTTTCGCCTTGATTTTTCTTCTGACTTGGGCCTGTGGTACGTTTAACGTCTTTTACAGTGGGCGCAGTAATTTGCACACTGTTGTTTTTGACTAGTTGAGCTGAGGCTAACACTTCTCGGCTTGGTTTGGGCACATGATAGCGTTTCTTCAGAATCTTTCGTCTGATATAGTTGTGCTGTATACGCGGAATTTTGTTGCTAGGGATTGAGTCATCAGATTCTGTTTTGTAGGCGCGTTTGACGCTGGAGCTGACTGGTACAAATAATGTACTATCCGCATCACTGGTTTCAATAGAACTGGCTGTATCAATGTCTGTTTCTTGTTCGTATAGTTCTACCATTTCTTTGTCATTTTGTTCGTTGGGGTCTGACAAAGCTGTGCCGGGGTTGACACTGTAGTTTCTCATTTCTTGTTGCGTTTCGTCTTCATAAAGATTGCTGGTATATGGTTCAACAATCTGCTTGGGTATGGTTTCTTCAGGATCTGATTGTTCTGAACGAGCAATCTTGTTCTTGTGGTATATCAGTGTTTGTCCGTCGCTGGTATTCCAACTGGAACTGCCTGAACTGGGGGTGTGATAGGTATCAGCTGACGATTTTTCACCGCGGGAGTAAGTTTGAGTGTGAATATAAGTTGTTTGGTTGTTGTCATCGTGTGACGTCTGAGGCATTATTTCTTCATTTCTAATGCGCAAGTCTCTGTTTTGGAGTCTATTACGCAATTCAAGTGGTGGGATATCTTCTTCGCTTTCGGACGAGTCTCGTTGTTGTCTTGCTCGATGTAGTGCATCGGTGGGTGGTCTGGGTATGCGGTCGTCTTGGTAAAATTCAGTCTGTCGTCTCTGACTCTGATATGTCAGACGGATCTGTGCTGGATGGATTATAATTTAGGGTGGCCTTTCTGACTGGTCTTGTATTTGTCGTCAGAGGCGGAACGGGTCGGTGATTATCAATTTTGAGTTGTTTTACGTGAGCTTTTGTTTGGTGGTGTTTCTCTTCATTCCAGATAATGAAGTTTACAGGCGTAGTTTGTTTCATGATTTTGTAGCCATCCAACCATCGGTCATCGAATTTTGAACTGCGTACATGTTTCTTGTAGTATACTTTGTCTCCTATTTTGTACGTTGGTAGCTCTGCTGATTTATCATGTTGTTTCTGTTTCTTGTGAAATGCCTTCTGCGTATTTCTTTGTGCAATCTGGTGAGCTTTATACTTTTCTTGAAGGATTATTTCGACGGGATCTTCTCCCATGTATTTTCTTTGTGGGCGAAGTAGGTTGTCTAACGGAAAGTTTGGTTCTCTTCCGTATAGCATGAAAAAGGGTGACATTCCTGTGGTATCGTTCACGTTTACTCGGATGGCTTCAAGAGCTTGGTTAATGTATAGGTCTCAGTATTGGTGGTTCCCCTTGATATATTTGCTAATAATATCATGTAGGGTGGCGTGCATGCGTTCATTTCTGCCATTTGCATTTGGGCAATAATAGGTGGTTGTGGTATGTTCGATATTCAGCTGGTGTAAGGTGGCTTTAAATGGGTTACCGATAAACTGTTTACCGTTGTCTGAAATGATTCGTTTTGGACAGCCATGCCTGGGAATGAATTCTTGTAAAAAAATTTGCGTGATGGACTGCGATGTGGCATCACTGAGTGGGTAACTTTCTGGCCAAACAGAGTATTGGTCAACTATGTGCAGGAGGTATTTGTTGCCTGATTGGGTGAGTGGGTAAGGACCTGATAAGTCAATGCTTACTGTTTGCATGGGATAATGGGAAGGTTGCATTTCTTGAAGGGGAATTAAATGTGGCTTCATGTTTCTCAATTTACATGTCCTCTACAGGTAGAGGCAGTGAGTGGAACTGTGCCTGTGCCGCCAGGACATGCCCTTTTTCGCAGGACCTTCTGTCCCGAATGTCGTTTGGTAGAAAATGGTTTGCCAATGAGGGCAAAGTTACCTTTCTCTTGCTTGATACATTGATCACAGAAAACAACAATTGTTTTGTCTACCTTACGCCCTATGTGCCCTTGTTGCCCTAATTGTTATCAAGAAGTCTGTAGCAATAATTCTACAGGGACTAGATGTCTTTGCAGGAAAGTTTGGAATGACTTTTCTTTTCTTAGTGTCCCTTCTTGTTTTACTAGATCAATAGTGTCCCTTCTTGTTTACTATAGTATAGAGCTCCATCCGTTGGGTGTACTGTAAAAATCTTTACTTTTTGTTGGGTTTTTCTTCACGTATGTGAGCGGCTTAACAATTTCTGCATCTTTCGCTTGTTCTAACCTCATGTCAAGCCTCTCTTGACTTTCTTCTTCTACATGTGGGGCAGAATCTGAGGTACTTCTTCGACCTGGTGAAGTAATTTCGTTAATTTCTTTAGCATTATCGTCAATCTCTGAGGATGTGCCATCATTTTTGACTCTAATTGTTTTCACTTCGGTTTCATCATCATATTTGATTCTGGATAGGAGATCTGCACAGATGTTCAATCTGCCAGGGATATGTTCGATAGTGGTGTCATAGGGCTGTAAATTCATTGCCCATGTCTTTAACTTCTTAGGCTGTTTCTGTGTCTTGGTGAGCCAGTTGACCAAGGCTGGTGATCAGTTCTAATAGTGAGTTTCGTCCCTCTTCACATTAAAAGTCTAATTTCTGTACTGCTTAGTGAATGGCGTTATGCTTCTTTCTCAATGGTGGTCCACCGTTTTTGTGACTTTGACAATGCGTGGGATAAGAATGCAATGGGTTTCACATTGGGGATGTCTGGTAGTATGGGTGTTTCATCTTCTAGTACTGGTTGTACCAAACACGCACCAATTGCGTTATTCGAGGCATCGGTGTATAGTATCATGGGCTGAGAAATGTCTGGATGTCCCAGAAGCGGAATGGCGGTTAGGGCATTTTTGAGATATTCAAACGATTTCTGGCACTCTTCTGTCCATCTAAATCGTGCATACTTGCGGGTAAGGGCTATTAATGGCTCAGCTGCTTGTGAGAAATGTATGATATGGCGTCTATAGTATCCTACGGAACCGATAAAGGAGCGTGTTTGTCTGACCGTCTTGGGGCTAGGCATTTCTCTTATGGCTTTGACTTTATCTTCATCAGGTCTGATGCCATCTCTATTGATAACAAAGCCTAAATATATTCCAAAAAAAAAACTTCCGATATGGGAACAGAATGTGGATTTCTGTTTTGCCTCAGGTGTCATGGGGATGCACCAAAAGCCTGACCTTGCATCAAGTGTGGTAAAGTATGTAGACTTTCCTAACGTCGCAAGTAGATCGTCTATCCTGGGGAGGGGGTAGGAAATGACTTTTGTGATTTTGTTCAGGGCTCGGTAATCGCAGCAAAAGCGACTGGACCCATCTTTCTTCGTTACGATAACGATGGGGGAGGACCATTGGGATCTGGATCTTTCGATGATTCCTGCCTGTAGCATTTCATTTATAGACCTTTCCACGAGTTCTCTGTTTTTCAAGGGCGTATGATAGGGTTTCATATGTATTGGCTCCTCTGTGGTTGTTTGAATGTCCATTGTGACAGTGTTAGTTCTGCCTAATTCCATGTCATTGAGTGCGAATACATCCTGGTGCTTTTCTACAAACGTTTTCAAACGTTGCTTATTATCTTCTGTGGCATTCAGGGTTGCAAGTAACTGAGCTATTCTCTCTCTGTATTTATGATCTGCTATGATATCTCTGGTCTGTCTTGATGCCTCCGTTTCATTCCCATAATCTTGGGGCATATTTCTTGCATCTTGTGAAAATCTCTGTTCCTGGTATGTGGCTTTCTTTTGGGTATTTCTTTGCCATTCATTGGGCTGTGCTTGGTATTGTTTCCTCTGCCATGTGCTGTGTGCATTTCCATTTGTCACTGCATTTACTGTATATACGTTTCTAGTATTATTTCTGGGGTAGTCGTTATTGTGCCATTGTTTCTGATTATTTCTGCCATAACTGCGCTTATCCGCGTACGTTACTGTATTTCTTCCATTTGTGCTATAGAGCTGTCTTCTTTCCCTGGGCGAAAATTTTTCATTCTTTCTGTTTCCAACTTTGCTGCTATAGTATCCTCCTGTGGTGGAGTCATATAAGAATTCTTCCTTTTCTTCGGAACATTCAATTTGTTTTGGGACTTTATCATATCCACCTGTTTCTGAGTTATATTGATACTCCATGGGACATGTATCTCTGTCTTGTCGCTTCGGATATCCTCCTGGCAAGACAATCTCTGTTTCTCTGTCACTCTGTGATATACAGCACTTCATCTTTTCTCGTGGTGTGCTGGGGTGCAAGAATGAGTAATTATAGTCATTCTCATACCGTGGCTGCCTTATTTCTCTCCTTCTTATACATGGACTGGTTTGTTTCTGCAGTCTGGGTGGGGTATGCTGTGGTGTAACATAACTGTGACTGGTATCTCTGCCATTTTCTGCATATGACTTATAACTGTTTACCTTTCGTGTACCATGGTTATTTGTACTGCGATTTCGTGCACTATGTCCAGTGGGAGTGGTTGAGACAATTTGTGAATGGTCTCTATTGGTTTTAGTCTGTCTTATTGTTGACGTATCCACTTGTGCTACAATTGTGCCTCTATTTATGGTGGTAGTTTTTCCTGACATATTCAATATCATGATGGGGAAATCTCTGGACTTCGAGACTTCAGCGATTCCCTCTGTAATTTGCAACAATGGGTCATCAATAATGCTTTCTTCTGCTAGGGGCTGTATTTGAATTGATTGCCCTGGTGTTATGTACTCAGAATTTTTTACTCTGCCTTTTGCTATGACCAGGGAGTTTGGGGCCACCGTTATGGGAGCTGTAAGCCTTACCAAAGACGCTATGTGGATATCGTCCTGGACATCTATGTATGTATTGTTGACTTTGATTTTCTGGAGGTCATAGTATATTCGAACTTTGTGTTTGTTAAAAAAATCCCTCCCTAGGATAAGATTTCTAGACATTCCTTTAGTAATGACAAATGGGTGTTCAAAATTTGTTTCACCTAAAGAGAATTTTACCCATGCTGTCCCAACTGAATTTAGTCTTTGTCCCGTGACTGAGGCTAGGTGTGTTTTGGACTGTTGAAATCATACTAAATGTTGGATCTTCTTGAAGAGCTGGAACCTAATAAGACTAATGGATGCTCCTGTATTACCAGTGCTCTATATTGTTGGCCCTATATTGCCATGATGCAGGAACTGGGGTCCGGATGTATTTTAGTTCCATCATGCAGCATTTCTTCATAATGTATTTTTTTGGATGGACCCACTTGACAATTTCTGTTCTGTGTTGTTTCTTTTGTTTTGGACCATTTTCTGTGATTGTTGCCCTCACTAACGGTCCTGTTTAGTGAGTGGCGCGGCCGTTTCCCTGACGCAAGAGGGGTTGAGGTGTGCCTCTGGTATACCGATTTCTGGTGTAATCACGTGGGGGTGGTGCGGGTTGTTGTGGTTGATAACCTCCTCTTCTGAATGATGCATTATTGTAATTTGCGTTACACGACTTGTAACCATGTCCGAGCCTACCGCATGTGAAGCATCCGTTTGTATTGACATTATTGACGTCGTTTTGCCTCTGTGTGGGGGGTCTATAATTGCGAGGCCTATCATCTCGTTGTCGTGGGCGAGTCCATTGCCTCCTGGCATGGTCAACTTCCATAGGCTCATGCTCATTATAGTCCCTATATTCTGGTCGGGGTTCCCTATCTGCTCTTTGTTGGAACCTTCGGTGAAGGTTTTCCTCTTGTATTGCTGCTTGGATTGTTTCAGCAATAGTCTTGGTGTCTTTTCTAATAAGATGTCTTCTGATATTTTCCGCTCTAAGGCTATCGGCAAATATCCCCACTAACTGTATTTCTGCATCAAGTGTGGTAGGGATTTCCCCGCAAAACGCCTCTTCTGCCATATTGAGGAATCTATCGCCATAAAGTTGTACTGATTCATCCCTTTCCTGTTTCATTTGTCTAAGTACTGACCAAGCATGCATTTTGTCTATTATTTCCCCATATCTCTGGGTGAGCTCTTTTTTTAGGGACTCATAGGTTTCTGTGGGGTACTGCTGGGACCTCCTTCTTAAAAAATCAGTCACGTACGAATCAGAACCTAACAGAGCGATTTTCTTCTTCTCTTCGTCAGTTTTTGCCTCTGCTATTGCCGCAAATTTTTCTATGTCGGCCAACCATCTCCTGAATTTCTTCTTGTCTCCATCGAATGGGTGTACTATGGACCTGACTTGTGAAAATTTTGCATAATCGCTATTCTTTTGTAAGTTCTCGGTAAGGCGCTGTAGCGCTATCATTGTTGGTCCTTCCATATTTTCTGTCCTGGAGCTGCAGTGGTTGTGCTTGAGCGAATCTGTTTTCCTGTTGCTGCTGCTGTTCTACCCCAAGTTGCTGGAAATCTTCCATTAATTTATCCATCTTCGCTATTTTCTGTTTGACTTATAGTGGTGGGTTTTTTTGCTTTTTAAAGAGAAGTGGTCACGGCATCATATTACCATACGTGTGGCAGTGCCGGGGTATGCAGGGTTTACAGTTTATTTTATAGAGAGTAGGTTTGGTTAACTAGCCTTGACCGCTAGAGATATTTTTTCCTCTCCTTTGTAAGATTGGGTCACCAGGTTCGATTTTCTTCTCTTAGGTGTTAATGTAGCAAATTTAACTGAGATGGATAGATTTCTTAGCTTAATCTCAAACTGTAGAAATTCACCTTTTCAACAGCGTTCTATTTCAAACAAATCTTTTAATGTCTTTCAGCATGAAGTCAAATTTCAAATAAAGTCTGGAATTCAGAACATTTTTACAATAATAAGCACAATAAAGTTTTAACATATCATCAGATGCTTTCATCGATGCAAAAATCCCTTTTGCATCTTTATCTCATAGGCCTACTCAATTTGTCAAAGATGGCGAACTTTTTCTTTCCACCGTTTTCTTCCTTTAGGTTAGGCCTAACGTTTTATTTTAGGTTCGACGACATATTCTCATCCCTTCAGATTAGTCCTTGATTTCTTTATTATCATAGGTATTCCTTGAGTTAAATATTTTCCAACCCAAGGGTATTTTCAGCTCAGCATGGTTTTAGGTGTAAGACTAGTTTTGCAAATTGACTCAATCTTCGAACCTAGTTCTGCTGCAACCAGAGTTGGAAGCTCTATTCAAAAATATGCGTTGAATGATAGTTACTACTTACGCAAGTAAGGAATATAAAACCACTCAATGTCCTGAAATACACATTTTATAATAAATGTTGCAGTTGATTTCCTCAAACTAAGGAATATGTAGAGCTGGACCAGACACGTCCTCCAAAGTTTCGCTCCTTCATTCTGACTGCCAGATGGCGTCGTTGTTCTATATTCCCCGGGGTAAATCTGAGCTATCCGATTGGTCAGGGGAAATCACCCAACCATTAGAAATGGCGTGTAGAAGCGACTCTGCCCTAAATATGTGACACTATAATTTATTATTTTCTGTTTCTCATAAAATATAAAATTATGGGGTGGTCTGTGCTTCCTCTGTCTTGTTAGAATATAGTCTGTTTTCTGAATAAAGCACGGTATACACGGCTACAGCCCCATACACTTTTTGCTCATAGGGTTGTCATACATAGTAAATATAGATCTTTTCGGGGGAAATACAACTTTCCAAGTACTAATATCACTGATAATTCCAGTAATAATTCTTGGCTTAAGACCAACAAAGATTCTTGTGTAACAGCCAGTTCTGTTGGTCAGGAAAAGAAAGGTGATAAATTTCAGGTCAAGACTCATAAGAGCAAATATTTCTCCACTATTGGAAATACTCAGAAATTAATAGCGGGTGTTGAGACTATTACTACTTGTTCCAAAGATGAAACCCATATGCGGAAAAATAGAGATACTATTGTTTCTGGCAGTTGTCAAACTCAGCACAGTCAGTTTGAAACAATTGGTAAATATATTCCCATAGGGGAAAAGAAAAACAGTTCTAGTAAGAGAGATAACCCCAAGATTAAACAGTACCAAGGGAGATAAGTAAATAATAATTTTCCTTCTCCAAGAAACAGTAAAAAATTTAACAAATCTCAAAGTTACGATTGTAAGAGTATTGGAAAGTGTGATAAAGATTATAGCTTTTCAAATGTTGCTTTACATCACCACAGTAATGTTCCTCAACAAAAGACTAAAGTCATTATTTGTAAACAAGGCAACGGTAATAATAAGTATTTTGATCAAAGAACAAATAATAAGCGCAATTGTGCTAATTTTGTTCAACATGAGCCTAGAGTCATTTATAACCAAGGTAAACAGTGTAAAAATAACAGTGGATGCTTGAATACTATTGCCTGCTCTGCTTGTTGTTGTGAATATAACACTTTGTTTCAGCCTACGGCAGCGGCGACATTCAAGGTCGGTCATGTTGTCCCCAAGTATTCTGTGATATCTACATGTGATAGGAAGAGCTAGTGACATCGTGAAGAGACCGGTGCTTTACACAAGCCGGTGCTGGGTAATTGTCAATTTGATTTCTACGTTTTTTCTTCATTAAATTTCATTATTGAGTAAAATGAAAATTTTCATTTGTATTTGTTGACAGAAGCTACTTTGCGATAAGAGTCAAGGCTTCTGTGACATATTGACGGTCAGAAATGTAGGTCACCTTTCCACTCGAGTGGTCAACCGAAACCTGTCAGCGTCTAACTAGCACCTGATGTTTACTTTGGAGGGTCAGGACATGTGTTCACGAGAGTGGGAATTTTGCGGCTTATTTTATTTTTTTTTTTTGAGATAGTAAATATTTTTGTATTCTATATTAGTACATGACATGTTGTTGTTTTGAAATAACATATAATTTTGTTGTAATGATTATTTCTATGCATCTTTTGATTGCCATAATTTTTTTTAAATTGTTATTTATATGTCTGTATTTTGATGATGTATTAATACATTTTTATGCTATTTATATATTATTGTGTTGATAATGTGTAGTATGTAATTATTATCCTTTATACTACTCTGTTCAACTTAGATTTTTTGCAACTGTGTTGTTTAGGATAGTTTTTGTACATGATGAGATTGCCAGCCCTAAGCACAAACTCATTTATTGTGTTAATATAGTGGTAATTTTTAGATAGTCCTGAGTGTTCGTTATTCACTTAATTTAAATTTTTTCTCATGTTTTGATGTCATGGTTAATTAATATATAGAACATACAGAGAAGATGTGAATTATCTGTGATGTTGTGAAATGTAATTTTGAAAATAGCTTGCATGTATCATAAATGATCTTGTATTTGGATTTGTCAACATATTGTGAAACTTTGATTTTTCCAGAACTTATCTTATCGATTTGAGTATGAGATAAAGTTATAGCTAAACAGCATTGTACTGAGCTGAACGTAATTGTCAGCAGAAAGAACTTAAAGCTTCAATTAAATTTACATGTGTTGATTTAAAGGTTTCTTCGAGATAGGATTTTTGTTTTATATTTCACTCATTTTGTTAAAATATTGATTTCATTATTAGGTTTTAGTGGTCTTGAATTACTTAAAAATTAAATACTGTTTTTATGTAACTTATCGTAAAAAAATATGTTTGTACGGTACTTTTGAAAAAAAGGATTTTTTTTTTGTTGGCATTGTAATTTTTTGTGTGTGTGCACAGCATTTGACAGTGCGATATCATTGATATGTAGTGTGATTAGTTCTTGTAAAAAGTTGTTTTTTGTTATGATGTATTTTTTATTTTAGCGCTTGATTGTGCGTTGGTCGTATTAGTTATAGCAATGCTATTACTTGTTTGTTCGATGCCTATAATTTATTTATTTTAGTTTTGTATAACTCTTGTAACTTGGTTAAATTACTTATTAGGTTTTGTTTAGTTATAAATTATTTTTTGGTGGTGTTAGTATAGATATACTTTGATATTTTGTGTTGTGCCTTTCGATCATGTTTATATATTTATTTTTGAATAGGTTATCTGATCAAAACAGTTATTAGTATGTACTGTTATTGACTTTCTCTGCGTTCGTGCCTTTGCTTTCTATCTGTCTTTGGTAACTATTCTTCATTTCATTCCTTCTTTTCTGTTGTCTTTTCGGTATGGATTTCATATCTTGTTTATACTTTCGTACCTCATCTTCGTTTTACTTGATTCTACTTGTATACTTTGTCTTCTTTCAACATTTATACTTCCATTCTTTGTATTGTTGGAGTGGTTATATGACTTGATATAACATATCTACTTATGATAATTGTATTTATTTTACATGTAATTGTCCAACTTAATTATGAGTATATGGTATTGTTGAGTTCTTACTTTCCTTTTTTACAGATCATTCTTCTTTTGATTGATCTTGTGTTTTTTCTTTTGATCGGTTGTTTTCGGTTTGGTTTGTACTAAATATACTTACTTACTTACTTAGTCGTTCCCCCTTCTACCGTGAGGTGTAGAGGTTTGGAAGAGAGAGCGCCAGACTATTCTATCGGCTGTCTTCCTCCTGGCCTGGTTCCATTCTAGTCCTCGGTCCTTCAAAGATTGTCTAATGTTGTCCTCCCAGCGGACTGTGGGTCGTCCTCGGGGTCTGGATCCTTGGCTCTTTGTTTCCCATGCTTGTCGTGGTAGCCGATCTTCTCCCATTCTGCAGACATGGCCAAACCATCTTAGTTGGGACTGTTCTAATTGTACTAAATATACGTAACTTAATTTTGGAACTGATCATATTTGTATATTTAGCTAATTACTATTTATACTTAGCTGATTATGCTGTATGCTTTAAATGCCACTTTACACTTTAATGCTGATATTTGTTGTAGATATAATTTTGATTTAAAATAAGGTGTTTTTATATATTTCGGTGTGTGTACAGCCTATGTGATATTAACTGCAGTGTGGAGATGTATGAAGCTGTTAAGCTATTATAAGTCCAGGGATTAGGACAGGCCATATTATATATTAATTGCAGTGTGGAGATGTATGAAGCTATTAAGCTATTATAAGTCCAGGATTAGGACAGGCCGTATTAGGTATTGATGCAGTGTGGAAATTATATACTATGATTCGATGTAACTGTGTTCGTCTATGTCTACGTGATGATGTGCTGTGACTTAATAAACAATAATTAAATATCACCAGTCGTTCCATACTCGATGACTCCCGTGTGCTCACCTGTTGTGTGAACGACTTTGCCAGCACACAATCACACTCACTTTACCTATACCAAACACACCTATTATCATTTGGTGGTTTACAGTCAAGTTGGAACCAATACAGAAGAGGTTACTGCAAAATTTAAAAGAGCGGTTACAATGGCCAAACCATCTTAGTTGGGACTGTTCTACTTGGGTCTGCAGGGGGTGGGATTTTAAGCCTTGACGTATCGTCTGGTTGCGGACCATGTCTCTTCTTGTTACTTCAACCACCTTCCTCAGATACATAATTTCCGAGGTTTGGATCTGGCTTTTGTGGGTTGTAGTCATTGCCCATGACTCGCATCTATATGTCAAGACTGGGACATAGGTGGAGCGATTTACAGCCATCTTCGTTTTCTTGCCCTCTCTCTTGCTGAGGAATCCTCGATTTATGGCTTGAAAAAGTCTCCCAGCTGCTGCGTTTCGAGTGGCAAACTCTTCTTTGATGCCTCCCTTTCGGACTATAATAGCTCCAAGGTATTTAAAGTGGTCGACCTGCTCCAGAACCTGTTGTCCCAGCTTAATCTGATGTCTTCTTTCTTCTCGTGATATCACCATGGATTTTGTTCTAGGGCAGCTTATGACCATCCCTCTCTTCTCCAGCTCTTCCTTCCAGACTTGCAAGTTGGATTGGAGATGTGCCTCTGATTTAGCAATCAGGGTAACAAATGCCAGCTATGAAATACAGACTTGTCTTATCTTCCAGTACCCCACTGAATACTTTCTTGTTCTCTCTTTACATGCCTTAATGACATCGTCCATGAGGAGTATGAAAATATAAGGTGACAGGATATCACCTTGTCTTACACCAGTGGTGGCCCTGAACTCTTCTGACTTATGGTTCGCTCTCCTCACATAATTTCTGCATGACTTGTAGAAGCTCTGTATAGCATGAATCAGAGGTGCTGGAATGCTCTTCCTTGCCAAACAGTCCCAAAGTTTGCTCCAGGGGACCCTGTCAAATGCCTTTTCCAGATCTGTGAAACAAAGATGGATCTCACTCTTATACTTAAAGGCTGTCTGAGTGTGAAGATTAGGTCTTGAGTACTTCGGTTTGCTTGGAATCCGCACTGGACCTCATCCAATTGTGGCTCAGCTAGGCGTCGGAATCTCTGCTCTAGGATTCTAGAGTAGATTCTACACGGGGCACTGAGAAGGGATATGTCTCTATGGTTTCCACATTGTCGATTGTCACCCTTTTTGAAAATTGGTGTTATGGTGGCAATTTCCCAATCCTTTGGTATGGTCTTGTTGCACCACGCTGCCTGTAGGACCCTTAAGAGTAATAGGTCGCCTGATGCTCCCACGTACTTAACCATTTTTGGTGTTATACCATCATGCCCTGCTGCTTTGCCCATCTTGAGTTTCTCCAGTGTTGCCTTCAGTTCTTCCATCTTTATGTCATCTTCACCATCATTGGTTTTCTCTTCTGTGCTAGTGGTTAACATTTCTGATGCTTGACCTTGCTCACCATCCAGGAGTTCTGAGAAATATTCTTTCCATCTTTCCATTACTTCCTTCGGTACAGAAAGCAATTTGCCTTGCTTGTCCTTTATACATTTAAGAGGGCATTGATTTGCCTTCCTCGTGTTCTTTAGGGTCTTATAGAACAATTTCTGGTTTTTTTGCTCATCTTTTTTTGTTTTTCTCCAAATTCTTCCCAGGACTTCTGTTTTTCTGCTAGCACCTTGTTCTTTGCTTCTGTTTTGAGTGTCACATATTCTCTATATTTCTCCATTTGTCCTGTTGTGTTTTTAGCTCCTAAGTATTGTTTCCATGCCATTTTCTTCTCTCTTATTTTCTCTTTGACTTCCTCTGTCCACCAAGGTGTCCTCTTTCTCTTGTTCCCAAGTCGGACTTCACCACATGCTTCTGCAGCAGCTGTCTTTATGATGTCCTTGAATTTAAGCCAGAGGGTTTCCAAGTCATCATGTTGTTCTTCTGTGTTGCTCACCGTTGCAGCAAAAAGCCCTTGATATCTGGTCTTAATTTCTGGCTCTCCCAGATTGTAGGTCTTAATGCTCATTTCTCTCGTTCGTTTACTTGGTTTCTTGCGTGATGTTGGGCAGTTCCTAGGCTGAGCAACTCTTTCAGCTGTTCTTTTGATTGTAAGCAGGTAGTGATCACTTCCAATCTCTGGCCCCCTCCAGACTCTAGCATTCCGGACATATTTGAATGAGCTCCTGCTATCAATGGCATAGTCGATCACTGACTTCTCATTCTTTGTTGGTTCACATCTAGTGTATGCATGTATGCGCTTATGGGGGAACTGTGTTTGTAATGATCAGATTCTGCTCACTGCAGAATCTAAAGAGTCGCTTTCCATTGTCATTGAGAGTATCTTCTCCATATCTTCCGATCTCCACCACATCTAGCATGGTCATTTCCAACTCTGGCATTGAAATCTCCGAGCATGATAATTTCATCTAGGCAGTCATCTACTGTCCTTTGAAGCAGCTCGAAGAATTCCTCCTTGACCTCTGCTCTCTTCTCCTCATTTGGCCCATACACTATGACCAGTTTGACTATGGTTTCTCCTTCTTGTAGTTTTACAACCATAATGCGCTCCGAGACAAAGTTCCATCCCTTGATACTAAATGCGCAAAGGAAACTTATTTCACAAGTTAGAAAGAAGCAATCCAATTTTTTTTTGGGGGGGGGGGGGGGAGGGGGGGGGGGGGGGGGGGCATGTTATGAGAAGATGAAAGCTTGAATATATTGTAACAACAAGTAAGACTGAAGGAAAATAGGCAGGAGCAGACAAAGAGAGCAAATACTGGACAGTTTGACATCGTGGTATGGAAAGAGGTAGTGATAAATTGTACTGGTGTCACGGGATTTACTGCCCTTGCTCATCAGTGATGGTCCAACAATGGCCAAAACCTAAAGTATCTAATGAGGGTCTTCAAAGATATCTACGTTCGCTCAAGATAACTCCTGGCAGAGTGGTAGAGACCGCTACACCTCACGGTAGAATGGGAACGACTAAGTAAGTAAGAGTTGTAGAGAGAAGGATGAAAATGCTTTTATCTCGAGGGAGTATTCATAAGATTATTCAGAAATCAAGAACAATGCTCATTTGGACTGAGCAATTGTTAACTTTGCATCTGCATGTCGCCTTTTATGAAGAATTATTATGTATTTTAGCTCGTTCAAGCCCCCAATTGATTTAACTCAGTGAATATTACTTAAATAGCTCCGTTATAAGTAGTTAAAATGACTGCGACACACGGGTGTACTTCACTCAAAATGACTAAATCAACTATAAATTTGTAAATTTACAGATAACAAAATTTAACAGTCAATTATCGTTAGCAATTGTAAAATAAATAAGGGTGGGGTGAATTTAGATAGAGTCTTTAAAATTTATTTACAGCTGATGGTCTGATAAGAAAAAAATGTTTTCTGGTTTGGAAATACAGTGTTCACTTGGCAGCTTTGAATGTGTACTTAGTTGCCAGTAAAATGTCGGTTGGTTTCTGCTCAAGCCGATTCTTGTTCTTAGCAGGTTATGGACTGGTTCATTCTCGTCATTGATCAAGTCTGGTGGCTGCAACACATCCCTCGTAGTATCGTGGGGTAATTGTGAAGATGGTTCAGCGTCTGTTAAGATCAGTCTGCTGTAGGTGTCTAACTTTGACTGCAGGCCACTTATACCACTCAACCTGTCCCACAGATAGCACCACTGTAACAACTCGATAGTAGTTGTTCAAACGATAGAGTAGTCGATCTATCTCTCATATAATAAATGTCTGTTGCAATCAGATAGTATTGCTATCACCACTGTTGTAAGCGTAAATCTGTTGTTGCAAACTAATGTTGTTATCAAAATCAGGATTGCAATTGGAAAACTATGTTTGGAAAACCAGGATTGCTATATAAATATCAAATATCACGCCACACAGGTTAATCATCCGTATGTGTACTGCTATGCTGTTACCGTGTCTGGAATGTTTGAAGGGTGTGTGGAAACAGTCACTCACACCACGATAGCTCACGTACGAGTCATGGAGCGTTGAAACGGTTGTTGACGTTTAAAGAACAGTTTATTTATACCACAACACGGTCACAACGACATAGACAAAATACACCATGTTACACAGTTTATAATAGCATACAAAAAGGATCCACATCGTAGTACTAACGTATAATAATTCATCAGGAAGGACTGCTAAGATACTCCTCACCAGCAGCGCTATCATATAATAATGGATCCTTTAGCAAACGGTTATCATCACCGTGCTACAATATAAATATGGCCTCCTCAACGATACTCTTCACATCAGTGCTATCATATCATAATGGATCCTTTAGCAAACGGTTATCATCACCGTGCTACAATATAAATATGGCCTCCTCAACGATACTCTTCACATCAGCGCTATCATATCATAATGGATCCTTTAGCAAACGGTTATCATCACCGTGCTACAATATAAATATGGCCTCCTCAACGATACTCTTCACATCAGCGCTATCATATCATAATGGATCCTTTAGCAAACGGTTATCATCACCATGCTACAATATAAATATGGCCTCCTCAACGATACTCTTCATATCATCGCTATCATATCATAATGGATCCTTTAGCAAACGGTTATCATCACCGTGCTACAATGTAAATATGGCCTTCAAATACATTACTAATATCACTCAAAACACTGGCCTGTACACTCCAAGGCCTTAGGACCATCTCCTTAAATAAAGTACATCTTATCTGCAGATAACCACACATAATCCATAAGAAATCATGCCTGTACCAAAATCATACCCACTGGTACACATCGAAAAAACACCCAACATCTTCCCAGTACACTCGCTCGGGAACACACTCTGACACCAAACTATTCTTTCCCAGCACACCCCAGCCAAACACATGCGTGGGGCTAACTCCCCGAGAACTTTCGCTCACAGCTCAAAATAGCTTAGAAAATCCATCTCACGCGGAAATTCAGCCGCTGTGCGAAGCGTTCTGAATCTCGAAGATTCGAATGTGATACGCTCATATATTTTTAAATAAATTAACAGCTAGACAAACGCTGTTCAAGTGGGATAACCACTATAATCTCTTACTCATCCCGGACTTATAACGATTAATGAACTTGCTTAGATTTGGACTCAACAACCACCAAGTGGTACCACCAACCCAAAATTTCTTTTGGGAATACCGACTTCTGGCTCAGAGAAATACGAGTAGTTAAGGCAACTTGTTTAAGATGCCTTTTACACGTGGTCAGGAGTATTACAATAGAATTCCACTATGACTTAGTGTTCATATTCCTTGGATTCTGGGCTTTCCGTATTAATTAATGAAATTATAGTTTTTTTTCTGGTTTACAAGTCTACAAGATGTCCAGTCCTTTAAAGTTTAATCCTCATCCTATTCCTTACTCTGGCTTGTCTGGCTGTCTTCTTGACGAGTTGAATTTCACAGTGCGGTAAACTCACAAGGCGCTAAATTATAAGGCAACATTCGGCCCACATTCAGATGTCTACTTTATGACAAGGCTCCAATCAGAAATCTTGTATTTTTACATTTCAAATGCCAAGTCAATAGCATGCACCAGGCATATATTTCCCTTTCTCTCACGAACATATTCCTATAGAACAATTGTGAAAATAAATGTGTTGTTTACAATCGCCATATATGGAATGCCAGCTTCCGTCTATTATTATAGATCATGTTTACGCTCACGACTTTAAAGTTTACCACAGGTAATCTCTTTCAAGATGGATAATTATTCTTCCGAAAGTCTTTCCTGGAAACGATTATCTCGTTTACCGGGTCTAGTCAACATTGACAACCTGGTCAGACAGGACTATTACCAGTTGACAAGATAATCAACTGCCGTCATCCCACGGTTGTATACTTATTAATCGGCCGCAGGAAAATGTGTCACTTATTTGTAAACCACACTTCTCTCTACCGATCCCTAGTGTCAATATGTGTTCAAACGAAAGGGATTGATTACCCTAATCAACAAAAGATGGACGCTGAAGTCCCGACATAACAAGAATTGAGGGAAGGGAGTGTAAACAATGAATCGAAAATACCAAATACTGTCAGAGGTGGGAAAACCTAAAGTGAAGAGTACAGAATGAATTATAGGATGGCACAGGTAAATGTGACGTTCGAGGTTATTCTGTTACAACTGGAGACAGGAAGTTATGGAGAGACATGATCTCCTACACCACTAATTTCGCGACATCGTATGTGGACGACGCCAGGGGCGCATTCCCATAGCCGGTCATGACTGAAGAGGGTGTTAATTGGGAGTATTCCTTGCAAGAAGTAAGAAGTGAAAATACGATAACCACTTAATTAATCAAATTACACTTTGAAATGACCTGAAGTTCCAAGCTCCTTGCTCAGCTAAGCTATGCCCTTTATTCATGGTGTCGCAACTTTTAGGCTGCACTTTAAGACGTGGCCCTTAATGAACTGTAAGCATTAACGGCGATAAAACTGGAAGAACGATAGTGATGGAATTACTGCTGGTGCTTGAGTGGTATGAGGTCGCCTTCTCTTTTTGTCGTCCGCTATTTCTTTTTCTTTCAAACTTTTCCCGATGTCATAATATATTCCAGCTATCTTCTCATTACAAGCCCAAAGAAGGTGGATTACTTCCCTCTAATCGGAGTAGTAAGCTTCCTTTGCACACTGCCTTCTTTCATGACATCCACATGACTCTCAAGAACACACATTAATAGGAATAGGTTTAAAGCCCCCACCTTCCAGCCATGCTTAGAGTTGTAGTAATTCAGTGTTGTTCAAATCAGACAACTCCTGGCATAACTGTACGGTGGGGCTTTAAACCTATTCGTATTAATTTGTGTTCTTGAGAGTGGTGGCGCGAATAACACCGTCTTTAGCTACTTCAATCATCTACAGCTAGTGGTGGTATCCTAAAATCATAAAGGAGTTACTCTTATGAAAGACAGAAGACATCTTCAAATCCCCTTCGTCAAGTGCGTTCCGTGCTCAACAAGTTTCACAAACACTTACAAACCTTTAGGTTGAACAAAAGACCACGTGAGAAGCATAGAGTTAACAGTAAATATTTACATACACTGAAAAAAAGGAATGTTCCATTTTTTATCGATAATCAATAAAGACATCATCAATATGACCACTAGAGTGGACCTATATAATAATAATAATAATAAATTCTTTAAGCACCAAACACGGCGCATAAGGCAGAAACCAGTGCTCTCCAGGTTGTTCGTTGTGACGCCACTCCTCTTAGCTCTTGCACATTATTTAGGCCCAACGTTCTTCCTTCTCTTATTATTGTTCTTCTGAGTGTTTCTTTTGGTCTTCCTTTTTTTCCTCTTACCCTCAGGAACCCAAGTGAGCGCCTGTAGTGGTATTCTGTTGTTTTGCATTCGTAGGACATGACCGATATATGACCATCGTCTTTTCCTTATATAGTCGGAGACATATTTCTGCCTAGAGTCTTCTCTTATTTGTCGATTAGTCTTGAATTCTTTCCAACTGATGTTCATGAGTTTTCTAAGACATTTGTTCTCGAATGTATTCAGCTTGTTCTCCAATGATTTTTGTTATTTTTCCAACTCTCACAGCCGTATGTTAACACTGAGATAACATTTGAATTAAACAGACGAAGCTTGGTATGTATATTCAATGATCGTAATTTCCAAATGTTAGATAATCTATTGAAGGCGCTAGCTGCCAAAGCAATTCTAGTATGGATTTCTCTTGTTGTGTCACCATCCTGAGTCATTTTACTGCCTAAATAATTGAAACTTTCAACTTTCTGTAGTTTTTTTCCCCGTTCAAGATGATATCAAAGGTCTCGTTAGAAAAGTTCATAGCTTTAGTTTTAGAGGCATTTATTTGGAGACCTATTTTAACCGAGAGATGACACAAATTATTTATTGCTTCTTGGGATTGTCTTGGTGTTGAACTTAAGAATGCTACATCATCTGCGAAATCCAGGTCCCCCAGGAATTTTCCATTTGTCCATTTTATACCCAATTGTTCATTGTGGGTATAGTTTCTCATAACCCAATCAATAGCTATTCCAAAAAAGTAGTGGTGACATAATACAGCCTTGTTTCACCCCTGTTTCTACTGTAAACCATTCTGTATTCCTTTTATTTGTTCTAACACAACATCTTGCATTGTCATATAGCGCTTTGATTATATTCACATATTTTGTTGGAAAACCATAGATTGTAAGTATCTTCTACAATGATGGGCGGTGTAGACTATCAAAGGCTTTTTGAAAATCGACGAAGGTGATAATAAGTGGCGATTGCCTTTCCACTGATTCTTCTATAATTGTTCTTAGTGTGAATATTTGATCAATACATGATCGTTTCGGCCTGAAACCCGCTTGTTCTTCTCTGATCTTTTCGTCAGCATGCAATTTAAGTCTTTCTAACATCATGCAACATAATAATTTTCCAGGTACTGATAATAGAGATATACCACGCCAGTTATTACAGTCTGATAGATCCCCTTTCTTCGGTAACTTTACAATAATACTGTCTTTCCATTGTTGTGGTGGTTGTTCTTCTCTCCATACTTCATTTATAATATCTAAAATTCTCAAGAGGTTGTTGTCATTAACTGCTTTAATCATTTTCCCTGAAATTTCGTCAACTCCAGCAGCTTTAAAATTTTTTAATCTTTTAACGGCTTGTTTGATCTCGTCCAGCGTGAATTCATCGCAAGTTATTGGCAAGGTGGTTGTGAGTGTTTCATTATTAAAATCAGGTGTTACTGTTGGTGGTGGTCTGTTTAGCACCTCCATGAAGTGCTCAGCCCATCTCTTCATTTGTTCTTTTTTCTGTTGGTATTGAATTCCCTAATTTACCTTTAACAGGTGTTTCCATAGCAGTAGGCTGGTGACATAGTTGTTTTGTAATTTGATAAAGGCACCTACTATTACCAGTTCTTGCAGCGTTTTCAGCTTCTACGGCCAGTTCATTGATGAAATGTCTTTTATCTCTTCGAGTTTTTGTCTTCACTTCTTTATTTAACAAGTTATAAGTTAGTTTGCAAGATTCAACTGCATTATGTGTACTTGCCGCTAGTAGTTTAAGTTTTGCTGTTTTCCTTTCTTGTATTTTATCCCAAGTATCTTCTCTCATCCATTTTTTCTTTTTATGTACTAGGTATCCGGTGGTCGCTACTGCTGCTTCTGTCATTGCTGTTCTCAGTTGTTCCCATTTAGTATCGATTGTCTTGGTGGTGATATCGTTGTCAATTTTGCCTAAAGCATCGAAATAGTTGTTCATTTTGACATTATATTCCTCCTTTATATCATTTGATTGCAGTCTGTGTACATCTATTCTTCTATTTTTATTCTGTTGGTATAACTTCTTCAGTTTAATTCTCAGTTTAGCTATGCAGAGGTTATGATCGCTTCCGATCTCTGCACCTCTGTATGCTCTGACGTCTTGAACTGATGAGCGAAATTTAGCGCTTATGCAGAAGTGATCTATCTGGTTCTTAGTTCTGCCATCAGGTGAATTCCATGTTATCTTGTGGATATTCTTATGTGGAAAGATGGTGTCTGCCACAACGAGGTTTGATATATCACAAAGTTCTAGAAGTCTTTCGCCATTTTGATTCATACAGCCTATGCCATGAGTACCGAGATATCTTTGTACTCCATCGTTGTTGTCACCTACTTTGGCGTTAAAATCACCCATGACTGCTATTATGTCATGCTTGGGTATTGTGTTGATGGTACTTAGAAGTGCTTCATAGAAGTCATCTTTTGTGGTATCAAGAGCGTCGTTAGTTGGTGCATAACATTGTACAATTGAGAGCTTGAAAAATCGTGTCTGAAATCTAGCTAATATTAGCCTCTCATTGATAGGTACCCAGCTGATAAGCGATGCTGCTGCTTTCTGTGTCATTAGGATGGCTACTCCCTCTGTGTGACGATTATCATTACTACCAGAGTATATAATTTGCTTTTTTTCTTCTGAAATATATTTTTATGCCCTTCCCCGTCCATCTACACTCGCTGACACCCAATAAGTCCAACTTATAATTATCCATTTCTTTAATTACTTCTTCCAATTTTCCGTCTTGATACATAGTCCTTACATTCCAGTATCCAATTTTAAAAATCTCCTTAGCCCCCAAGATATTAGAGTGAGTCATGTTTACTGTCGAGCCTGGTTCTGTTTCGGTAACAATAGCTTGTTTTACGATAGTGAATTGTTAACTCACTGATCAACCCTCCGATCCAACCGACCGATTCGAGGGTTTCGAGGTCAGTTATAGGAAAATATCTACACCACTAGATACTCTGGTGTATCTTTTATTCTATAATTTAACATAACATGGTACTATCCATCGAAATACACACATTCCTGATGTTTTTCTTTCGGCGTCTAAGGTGAGAAACGAATTTCACCTCCATCTTGGAAGGGTAGATAACTTTAACTCTGTTGCTGTTCTAGTGTACGAATCAATAACTCTAAAGTACCGGAGACACTCTGAAATTATGTTTCAGCTTTCGTTAGTACGAGGGGCGTTCAGAAAGTAATGCACCACATCGTTTTTCTCAGAAGCTGTATATCCAAAAAGCATGAAATTTATACACAATATACATGGATATGTCATGTAAACAAAGGTATTATTCAACATAATCCCCATTAACTTGTACGGCTTTATGCCAGCGCGAAACAAGTGCATGTATTCTTAGCCCGTACCAGATTTTGTCTTGATCATGTAGCCATTTCTTCGCTGCATGAATCACTCCATCATCTTCAAACCTTGGCCCATGGAGTGCATCTTTAAGAGGACCAAATAGATGAAAATCAGAGGGTGCCAAATCGGGACTATAGGGTGGATGGGGTAGTACAGTCCAACCCAATTTGGTGATTGCTTCCCGTGTTGCCAGACTTGTGTGAGGGCGCTCATTGTCGTGAAGGAGAAGCAGGTCTGCTGGATTCTTGTGCGGCCGAACTCTGCGAAAACGTTGATTGAGTTTTTTCAATGTCTTAATGTAAGCTTGCCAATTGATTGTCTCTCCTCTTGGCATAACGTCCACAAGAATCACACCTTTGTCACGTAGGGTTTATATTCATTTAATTTCCTACATCTTCTTCCTATTCTTTCACCCGAAATTCTCTCTTTTATTATCTCTGTATTTCCTTTTTCCTGTATATTTTTCATCCATTCGTTTTGCGAATATTATTTTCATATAATTCGCAAACTTTACCTGTTTTCCTTTCTCTAAAACTGAGAATCGCACCTGGGTGGTATTGCGTACATGTCAGTCGCGCTGGTCGGACGATAGGCGTGAATTTACAGCATTCGCTAGACATTCGTCTGAGGGTCTCTGGCCTGGGGCGTGAAAATTCACGCGAGGGACATGGAAAGTAGACAGAGAGTCTGCATTTCAGTAAACGCATGAGGTTTTTCGTCAGAAAAAAACCCGGCTTAGCGTGAAAATCCACTCCGCACTGCAGACGGTGGTCTGAGATTTGCAACTCATGCAAGCCCTCGGCCACTGATGGCTGTTACGTCACGCGATAAGCGGACGAAGGTGTTATACGGACAGGGGAGACTATTTCGCTTGGCGAAATAAGATTAGGATCCTGTGTCCGATTTTAAAGATATTGGCCTAGGTTGAAACTTTAATTTGATTCTCGCTCATAGACTCACAGTAGATAGGTTGCTCGTAAACAGAATAGCTGTTAGCGAAGATCTCAGTTTGTTTCGGCAATTTGTCGAACTTCTAGACTCCAGAAATATTTTCAGCATTTTTATTCTTAAGTTGTGCGACTACCTGTAATTCTGTGGTTGAGTGAAAGTTTTGGGGTGACCCTAACTTTACCAGCACCTAGTAGTAGTTTCCATACTTGTGAAGAAATAGACAGTCCTTATTTTGAACCACGTGGGTTTCTTAAGTACCACTGGTCTAACAGTGCATATGCAACCCGAGTTAGCCAGAAATACTATATCCCAATAACGGGTTTTCAAAGACTGTAATGATAAATACTGAACCTTGGAGCCAGATCTTAATTTCTTCTAGAAAACTCTACGTAATCTTTCTGCCTGGTGGCGCGAAATACTTCTAGTATTAACTAACATTTCCCGACTATATATATATATATCTTTTGTGGACAAATCTGTGGTGTGACTAAAGTGAATCCTATACTGAGGGAAGGCACCGACCTGACATTCATCATTTCTAGAAACCTACGCTATTGACACTGTGCTCTGCTAACTCCCGCGCCTGGAATAATTTTAGGTGACTTAATCAGACATTTGAACAAAATTTGCACACCCAAGTAGTCGTTCCCGGAGACTCCAAGTTAAATACGTCTTTTGGAACTGGGGACTTCTTGGCAGAAGACTGCATTTTTTTGAGTCTGTGTGAAAATCTAAAATCAGTGTGTTCCAAGAGGCAGCGAGCAAAGTCGTGAGTACATGTATGAGAGGCCATGGCGGAATGAATGAGTGTACGCTGGTTTGAGTGATATTTTCACTATTATATCTTTGACACCCTGGTGCTGTCCTAATTTTTTTTCAATCTGCATAATTTGTTGCTAAGGCTAGAGTTCTTGTGTTTTTGTCTTAGGTTAAATCATATTTTTTTTTTCAAACTCTGTGCATATAATTACGAGATAAAACAAAGAAAACTCTTAACGGGGCTGGGCTAAGCCTAGAGTTAACACTATAAGGGGGCTATCATCCTTGCAACATTTCCTTGAATTTTTATGACTATGTGTATATGTATTCTCCTTGATGTACTTTCTTTGATGTTGTGAGCCGATTTTTTCCTGATATTAAAATCGCTCTTGAACTTAATAATAGTGTTTGGTCAGCTCGTTCTAGATAATATATATATCATTGTTATAGTTTTCCCACGTCTGTGTGTTTACCTGTCGTCACGTGTATGTGCGTGCCTGTGAGTGATAGAAATATACGTAATATGTATATTGGTGTAGTCTGTCTGACGCTGTAACAACTGTTGTAGAAGATAGGTGAGAGAGAGAAGAATTCTTTTCGCTTTCAGAGACAGCCACTATATCAAAATCTATCATCTCACGTGTGTGGAAATTCTATTTACCTTTCACTAACTCTCACTGAGTCTATCACCTATTCAAACCTATTCAGAAGGGACCAAACCTAGTCTTAATTCTCCTATCGAAAATCTACGACAAATGGGTTCTCGTCCGTAGGATTTTTGAACTTAGAATAGGAAGACGAGTACGACAAATGTGGACTCGTCTATCTGGATTTTGAACTTAAGATTCTGTATTCTGATATAGAGTAAGAGTGTGATGTCTTGTGACTGTGTATCTTTAAATAATTTATCCCCTAGACTAACGATCTGTTTAAGAGCGTGCTGACCACACTAACTGATAGTTTTTTTCCACAGCATTTAGAAATAATATACATTTCAGTTACAGGTTGATTGTCGGAATATATGGTAATTAATGTTGATTGTAATACTAAACGCTGGTAAAGTTTTGTGAGTGTATAACATTCACAAGGGTTCTGAAGCAGGAAGGTGTTTGAACTAAAGTTAAGGAGTGCGTTTCAGACTATCCGTCCAGATTAATTGCCTCCCTCACCCTAACTGTCTTCAGGGGTAAACTTATAGTGGATTTAAAAATTAAGGGATTATTTTTCTCTTTAATTTTTGCTATAATCATTGTGTTTTCCACTGTAGCAACTTATTTTTCAGGGATTAATCCTAACTACCATTTAGTTGGCGTAGTCGTGTTTTGCATTAAGTGCTTTATTGCCGATAATAGCAGCGATAGTTAGATTTTATTTTGGAGGAGGTATCCCAGGGTTAAGGATATCATCTTTTGTATTTTTGGAAATTTTTTCTCGTAAGTGTTAGGAACCAGGTTATTCTTTTTTCCTATTTTCTATCTCCACGTGTCTCAGTCACTGACATAATATGGCCGAGAGGGCAAAGCTTAGACAACTTCTCAGGGACGAAGCGAGAGAGGAGGGACTGGAAGGAGAGGAAGCGAAAGCTTTTGTCAGAGACGAACTGGAGAGATATGATGCGGAGAGGAGAGAAGGAGAGACAGCATGAGGAACGAGAGAAGGAGAGACAGCATGAGGAAAGAGAGAAGGAGAGACAGCATGAGAAGGAGAGAGAAGAGAAACAGCATGAGTTAGCTCTTAAAACTCTGGAATTCCAAAGGCGTGGGGCTGCCTCTACCTCCAGCAATGGAGAGTCTTCTCCTCATTCTTCCTTAACTGACCCTGCTAACACTCAATCTCTTCAACTAAATGCTATGTCTTTCACTCTTGAATCTTTTCCTTGTCCAAATGAGAAGATTGACACATGGTTAGAAAAATTTGAGAAAATTGCAACTCTGTACGGGTTAGAGAGGTCGCGTTGGAATATGAAACTTTCCCAGGCCCTAAAAGGTTCTGCTTATGATGTTTATTCTAAGCTGGAAAGTAGCCAACAAGACGACTACGATGTGTTGAAGAAAGCGTTACTGGAGCGCTTTGAAATGAACGCTCGCAAGTTTTTGCAACTGTTTCGCAACAGCCGGAAAGAGAATTCTGAAACTTTTCACCAGTTCTCATCTCGTCTTAAGGGATATCTAACAAAGTGCCTTGAGCTTTCGCAGCTCCCCTCTACCTATGAAGGTCTTGAGGAACTTGTTCTAACTGAACAAATAAAGAACACTTTGTCTGCTGATACCCGGAGATTTCTCGCTGAGCAGGGGGCAGAAAAACTTGAAGACATTTTGGAAAAGTCTGAGCGTTATCACAATGCGCTGGCTGAACTACCGGCCACAAAGCGGAAACCGACAGAGGAGCATTTTCGAAAACATAACCTAGAGCAATCTTCTCAGGCTTCTAACCAAAATAACCACAGAGAAACTGGACCTCAAAACCCCCCTCCTGAAAAATCCAAGTTCTACAAAAACAAGTACACCAACCACCCCAAACAGTCCGATCAACCCGACCGCCCTACATGGCAGCGTAGCCAGAAAGGACAAGGTGGCAAAGGGAGAACCCCTGAGCACGGGACATATGATCAGACCGAGCACACCGAGCCAAAACGCATCGGATGCTTATTGACAGTCTCGCAAGGCGGAATTATTGACAGTGATTCCCAACCTGTTGGGGATAGACCCTCAACGCGAGGTATTTTTATTTTGAACGGTTCTCAAACTTCTTGCTTATTTGACACGGGGCTTTCTTACGATTGCATTGTTGCCAGAAACCTGGTTAAACCCGGTCAAGAGACAGGAGAGACCGTCAAACTTTGTGGAGTTCGTAAGAGTGATGCACCTACAGCGCTTCCCATCGCATTGGTGGAGATACACTCTGACTTTGTCAGAGGTGTGATCAAAGCGGCTGTTATGGATGATCCCATCTACCCAGTCATACTTGGCGGGAGATACGTGTGTATTGGGAAACCGGAAGAGCCGATTGTGGCAGCAGTAACTATAAGAGGGCAAACCAAGAAGGAACGGGAGCCTGCGCCAAATTTGTTACCTATGGAACTTAAAGAAGCGCAATACAAGGACCCTACCTTGGCACCCTGCTTTAGGAAACTGCCCATGGCGAAGGAACCAAAACAGCACGGGGACATTTTTTCTGAGGATGGCGTACTTTATCGGAGAACGGGCAAGCCTGACCAAGGTTACAACCAGCTCCTAGTACCGAAACAGTACAGAAGCCAAATCCTAGAAATGGGGCACTCTCTTCCCTTTAGCGGACATATGGGACAGAACGCCACAAACCAACGTATAACCACTCATTATTGGTGGCCAGGAGTAAATACTGATATTATCAGATATGTCAAATCCTGTGCCCAGTGCCAACGTGTACCACCCAAGCAACGAGCACCCCCAGTCCACATGGGTGAAATGCCAATAATGGGAACACCATTCGAACGGGTTGTGATCGACATTTTAGGGCCTTTCGAAAGGACTAAAAGAAGGAACAGGTTCATCCTGACTTTAGTCGATACATGTACTTTATGGGCAGAAGCTATCCCGCTAACATGCGCAGATGCCAAGCATGTCGCAGAAGCCCTCGTGCAGATTTTCACTCGGTTGGGATTCCCTCAGCAAGTGTTGACGGATAATGGATCTCCATACCGAAACCTGTTGATGGATGAGATCGTTAAGATCTTGAGGACCCAGCACATCCACACTAAGCCATATACTCCGGCCGGAAATGGGCTCGTGGAACGTGCTAATGGAAACCTCACCATGATGCTAAGTAAGCTGGCACAAGTGAAACCTGAAGATTGGGATCTCTGTATTCCTGCAGCATTATTTGGCTACAGAGAATCTCCTCATACTTCCACAGGATTTCCGCCAGCTACACTCTTATTCGGCAGACCAATTAAGGGCCCGCTTGAAGCCTTACTTCAGTCTCTGACAGACGAGAAGGCTGATGAGACAGTTGTCTCAGCCAGTAAATATGTGTCGGTTTTAAAGGAACGGTTGAAACTAGGGTGGGACCTAGCAACGACTAACTTTAAGCGAGCACGCACCAAGCACGCTAACCGATACAGGAAAGTCGCGGAAGAGAGAGAACTGGAAGCAGGAGAGAAAGTTTTGGTGTTGCTCCCTACCGAGAACAACCAACTGAAGATCGGATGGCAAGGGCCGTTTACCGTCCTGAAAAAGATTTCTAAGGCTAACTACCAGATCTCTATTGAGGGAAAGGAGAAGGTTTTCCATTTAAATCTCTTAAAGAGATACTTGAAAAAACCAGTGCCAACCTCCGACCATCTCCTGACGATCGCCAAAACTGACGAAGATGACGATAGTGGCAGGGATATTCCACCGCTATCACAGGAAATCTTTCAAAAATGTCAGAAGCGGCGACGCTCTTTCAAGCGCGCATATGAGACATTCCAGGGGAAGGAAACTTTGAGGAGTGGACTTGAGTAGGAATTGGACAGAGATGGAGGGGGAAGAGGAGAGGGAAGAAGACAGACACCCCGAAGCTACGGTTATAGGAAATTAAACTCCATAACGTAGACATGGAGTGCTTCCATATCTTAAAGGGGGAGGCTCTGTCACGTAGGGTTTATATTCATTTAATTTCCTACATCTTCTTCCTATTCTTTCACCCGAATTCTCTCTTTTATTATCTCTGTATTTCCTTTTTCCTGTATATTTTTCATCCATTCGTTTTGCGAATATTATTTTCATATAATTCGCAAACTTTACCTGTTTTCCTTTCTCTAAAACTGAGAATCGCACCTGGGTGGTATTGCGTACATGTCAGTCGCGCTGGTCGGACGATAGGCGTGAATTTACAGCATTCGCTAGACATTCGTCTGAGGGTCTCTGGCCTGGGGCGTGAAAATTCACCCGAGGGACATGGAAAGTAGACAGAGAGTCTGCATTTCAGTAAACGCATGAGGTTTTTCGTCAGAAAAAAACCCGGCTTAGCGTGAAAATCCACTCCGCACTGCAGACGGTGGTCTGAGATTTGCAACTCATGCAAGCCCTCGGCCACTGATGGCTGTTACGTCACGCGATAAGCGGACGAAGGTGTTATACGGACAGGGGAGACTATTTCGCTTGGCGAAATAAGATTAGGATCCTGTGTCCGATTTTAAAGATATTGGCCAAGTTTGAAACTTTAATTTGATTCTCGCTCATAGACTCACAGTAGATAGGTTGCTCGTAAACAGAATAGCTGTTAGCGAAGATCTCAGTTTGTTTCGGCAATTTGTCGAACTTCTAGACTTCCAGAAATATTTTCAGCATTTTTATTCTTAAGTTGTGCGACTACCTGAAATTCTGTGGTTGAGTGAAAGTTTTGGGGTGACCCTAACTTTACCAGCACCTAGTAGTAGTTTCCATACTTGTGAAGAAATAGACAGTCCTTATTTTGAACCACGTGGGTTTCTTAAGTACCACTGGTCTAACAGTGCATATGCAACCCGAGTTAGCCAGAAATACTATATCCCAATAACGGGTTTTCAAAGACTGTAATGATAAATACTGGACCTTGGAGCCAGATCTTAATTTCTTCTAGAAAAAAAACTCTACGTAATCTTTCTGCCTGGTGGCGCGAAATACTTCTAGTATTAACTAACATTTCCCGACTATATATATATATATATATTTTGTGGACAAATCTGTGGTGTGACTAAAGTGAATCCTATACTGAGGGAAGGCACCGACCTGACATTCATCATTTCTAGAAACCTACGCTATTGACACTGTGCTCTGCTAACTCCCGCGCCTGGAATAATTTTAGGTGACTTAATCAGACATTTGAACAAATTTGCACACCCAAGTAGTCGTTCCCGGAGACTCCAAGTTAAATACGTCTTTTGGAACTGGGGACTTCTTGGCAGAAGACTGCATTTTTTTGAGTCTGTGTGAAAATCTAAAATCAGTGTGTTCCAAGAGGCAGCGAGCAAAGTCGTGAGTACATGTATGAGAGGCCATGGCGGAATGAATGAGTGTACGCTGGTTTGAGTGATATTTTCACTATTATATCTTTGACACCCTGGTGCTGTCCTAATTTTTTTTCAATCTGCATAATTTGTTGCTAAGGCTAGAGTTTCTTGTGTTTTTGTCTTAGGTTAAATCATATTTTTTTTTCAAACTCTGTGCATATAATTACGAGATAAAACAACGAAAACTCTTAGAACCAAACCCTATGTATCTGTGACTCTGGCGCCATTATCTGTTCTCTTAACGGGGCTGGGCTAAGCCTAGAGTTAACACTATAAGGGGGCTATCATCCTTGCAACATTTCCTTGAATTTTTATGACTATGTGTATATGTATTCTCCTTGATGTACTTTCTTTGATGTTGTGAGCCGATTTTTTCCTGATATTAAAATCGCTCTTGAACTTAATAATAGTGTTTGGTCAGCTCGTTCTAGATAATATATATATCATTGTTATAGTTTTCCCACGTCTGTGTGTTTACCTGTCGTCACGTGTATGTGCGTGCCTGTGAGTGATAGAAATATACGTAATATGTATATTGGTGTAGTCTGTCTGACGCTGTAACAACTGTTGTAGAAGATAGGTGAGAGAGAGAAGAATTCTTTTCGCTTTCAGAGACAGCCACTATATCAAAATCTATCATCTCACGTGTGTGGAAATTCTATTTACCTTTCACTAACTCTCACTGAGTCTATCACCTATTCAAACCTATTCAGAAGGGACCAAACCTAGTCTTAATTCTCCTATCGAAAATCTACGACAACCTTCAATGACCCAAAAGACAGTGATCATGACCTTTCCAGCTGAAGGAATTGTCTTGAATTTCTTTCTTCTTGGTGATTGCGGATGATGCCACTCCATTGATTGTCTTTTTGTCTCAGGTTCAAAATGATGTGCCCAGGTTTCGTCACCTGTAACGATCTTAGCCAAAAAGTTCTCTCCATCAGCATTGAAACGCTCCAACAATTCAGAAGAAATTGCTTTCCTTTGCATTCAGTGGTCATTTGTGAGACTTCGAGGAACCCATCTTGCGCAAACCTTAGAAAATCCCAGAGATTTTATAACTGCATTTGCACTACCAATGCTGACTGACAGCTGTAAGGCCAATTGTTGAGTAGTAATTCGCCTATCAGTAAGAATAATGCCCTCAGCGCATTTCAACATTTCTGCGTTGGTGGCTGTGGCAGGTCGTCCACAGCACGGCCGATCAAGCAGCTCCGTATCTCCACTTCCTGATTCTTTGATTCTCTGAACCCAGCGACTGACTGTACTCCTGTCGACCGCAAAACTTCCATACACATCACATAGTCGCTTGTGAATATTCACAACAGTTTCCTTCTCTGCAACGAGAAATTCTATCACAATTCGCTGTTTATAACGCAAGTTGCTAACACGCTCCATTTCAACGGTTTAGGGCAGCCGTATTATTTAGCCGGTTGCGGTGCAATTTAGTGCACACAACTGGCACATGCCATATTTAAAGTGTGCAAAATTTCATGCTTCTATCTTCATTATTAGCTGAGAAAAACGATGTGGTGCATTACTTTCTGAACGCCCCTCGTAAATATTGTGCCTCGTCAGAGATTAACGCGTAGAGCAGCTCCAATCTGTCGATTTGCTTTTAAATTGTTAAGTGGGATTTTTTTCCTTAACTTCAATCAATCAATACCCTTTAGCTTCCCAAGGAGCATAGGCCTTCAACAAACACATGCCAAGTCCTCCTGTCCTGTGCCATCTGCTCAAGTTCTTTCCATGTTTTCCTCATCATTTTCACCTCTGTTTCCAGTTCTCTTCTCCATGTGTTTTTTGGTCTACCTCTGCCTCTCTTTCCCTGTGGATTCCAGAAAAAGGACTGCCTTGTAATGCTATCAACAGATTTCCTCAATGTGTGTCCTATCCATCGCCAGCATCTTCTTCTCAACTCTTGTTCCACTGGCACTTGTCTGGTTCTTGTCATCAATTCCACATTTATGACTTTGTCATACCATTTCAGTCCTTCTATTCTACGCAAGCATCCATTTATGAAAGTTTGTAGCAAACAAACCCAACGGGCTGATCACCCGTTTGCCAGTCACTTTGATTATGGAAACAACGGCAAACGGATTGATTTGTCGTTGCCCTAAAGACGCCATTAGGCGTGATGGGAACAACGGCAGAGAAAATCTATTCGCTGTTGCCCTTAAGACGCCACTAGGCGTAATGGCCACTGACTGCTTTGCCGGTCGTTGGCTAAGGACGGAAGAAGAAGAAGAAGTAGCAAACAAAGGATGGTCCGAGTTAAATCCTTTTCTCAACTGTATTTGTAAGCGCGCATGTTTCCTTTGATGGAAGTTCTTCACTAGGTAATCGTGTATGAAATAAAAGTATTAACTTTAGAATATAAAATGTTAACTGAACATGAGGTTGGCTTGAAAGATACTTAGCTAACTCGTTCCCGAGCGAACACTTTCATGAAAATAAGCTTTTCGTTCAAGCTCCCTTCTCAACAGTTTTAACGGTGCAGAGTTTTTTTCTTGTTCACTTCAGTAATTTTTAACAAAACTCAGAACATGTTGACATTAGCTAAATATGCTTCAAGTTGGGCGAGTTTTTGTTGAAAACAGATACATTAGATTTATTAGTAAAAAGTTTGTAATTCAAGAACTTAAAAGAAATGAAAGTAAAATATTATAACGCCGAATCGTACGAGCAGTTGCCAATGAAAAAACAAAACAAAAAAACAATTGTACTTAACAGAAAACTGTTATATTGAGGATGTCTTTACTCATTATCTATAAACTAGCAATAACCCGTCAATATTGACAGGTTTTTAATTATAGTGTGTTGTTTCCGTTACATGTATTACAGACGGTACCATCACTACTGTGGTCATTTCATTGCAGGCGACCGTCATTTGATATTTGTACTGAAAATTATATGGAAGTATTAAATATTGGAGTAACCTTCCCAAATGACATGTGGAGCAGTGATAATGATCTAATGGACTGTAAATTGACTAAATAACTAACATTTCTTTTATGACAACATGTCTCGTAATTGTTCGTGCATCTTTTCAAATCTTGACTTTCCATATTTAATTTCTATCACCGTGAAAATGATATCTACATTGTTACCTCTTCATCGTCTCCGTATACTTCACACTTGCCGTAGTGTTAACATTTCTACCTTAAATACCTTGTTTAGTGCAACCTGACTGCAGCTGTGATAGTATTAAAATAAAATCATGATTTATTTAATTTGCGCACTTTTCTATTTTCGGGAGAGTACATATAAGGGAAACAATACAATTATTGTCTAACTTTCAACCACAGTTGCACCCCCTTAGCTGTGGTTGAAAGTTAATGTACTCTCTCGAAAATAGAAAAAGTGCGCGAATGACGGTGTGCAAATTGTGACTGACCGACCGACGTACTTACGGCGGGTATTATGATATTGAATTATGGAACGGTCCATGTTTTCGATGTGTCAAAATATTTAATTTTCACTCTATGCTTCTCACACGGTCTTTTGTTCCACTTAAATGTTTGTGAGTGGGTGTGTGAAACTTGTTGTGCATGGAACACAATTAACGAAGGGGATTTGAAGATATGTTCTGTCTTTCATAAGAGTAATTCGTTTATAATTTCAGCATGCCACCACCCCCACCTCAACCATCTTCACCACATCATCATCTTCTTCTTCTTCTTCTTCATTATTTTCTGATTCTTGTGTATGGAAAAAAAAAACCTTCTACAACACACTATACGGAGATAACGTCCCCACATCTGATTCTGGGAGGCGAAGGAAGTCACAAAAGGGATAAATGTAAGGGATAGACATTCAGCGCATCCACATCAAAAGAGTGCCAATAAGAATTACCACATCTAAGTTTGGAAATTCTAACTACAACAACACTAGAAAGTCACACTGCTTCTACTAATGATGCAAATCCAAGAAAGGAAATTTCATGTAAAAACCAGATTTGGTTTGGTTTGGTTTAAGGACTATCTTCCTTGCACACGGACAAAACCAGATTTATAAGAGTCTAAAGGCCTAAAGAACAGTTAATCCTGTCTGTCAAAAGACACAGTGAGGATCAGAACCTTTTTCTGAACACAAAAAAAAAACAAAAAAACAAAGATTATGTCCACAGACAAAACAAGATGCCAACCAAAAATTACCATCAATGATGAGGAAATTGAAAATGTCACAAATTTTGAATATCTTGGCTCCATAATTAACAACAATGGAGACTGCTCAAAAGAGGTCAGAAGGAGACTGGCCATAGCAATGCAGAGGTTAAATAAAATGAAGAACCTATGGCATAACACCAGCAAATTAATAAAAGTAAAACTTCTGAGAACGTGCATCTTTCCGGTAGCAACATATGGATGTGAATCATGGACCATTACTCAAACATTAAAGGAAAAAATGGAATCTTTCGAAGCAAAGTGTTACAGAAAAATTCTCAGAATATCGTGGACCAAGAAGGAGAAAAATATAGACATCCTACACGACCTGAACATCGAGGAAAACTGGCTCATAAACAATATCATGTCCCGGGAACTGAAATATTTTGGCCACATTAAACGCCATAGTGGCTTAGAGAGAGCAGTGATGGAGGGTATGGTACCTGGAAGGCGAGGCAGGGGCCGACCAAGACGACGGCGGACACAGGACATTGAAGACACCTTGAACATGACATTGGAGGAGGCAGGAGGGCTGGCTAGAGATCGAGAGTCTTTCAGGCGGGCTGTGATGAGAACGACGTTCCGCAAAGGATATGCTACATGATGTTAAAGGCCTTTCATCCCGTCTTTTGTTAAACGTACTTTTATTAAATATTATTTCCTCGTTACACTCTATTTTTGGGTAATAAATATATACATCTAAATATATGTGAACACTATACACGATTTAGAGTTGTAGAAATTCAGTGTTATCCAAGTCAGGCCCATATTTGTTTGCTCCTCGCATAACTGTAAGGCAAGGGCTTTAAATCTATTCCTATTAATTTGAAGTTCTTGAGAGTGGTGGCAAGGATAACACTGTGTATCTAGCTATTTCAATCGTCCACAGCTAGTAGAAGTAGCCTTTGTTTTATTCTCAGTAGTCTTATTTTTAGGGAATACTCTCTTATAGCCAACGACCCGAAAATGTTTTTAGGGAGATTTCTGGATAAGACTCTTAGAACTTTTCTCATCCTTTATTCACCTTAGGAAGATTTACGTAAAGAAAAACATTTTATTTTCTTAACCAGCGACACTTGGGCTTTCAACCCTTCGGCCCAATGACATTTCATTGCGAGGCTGGGGAGCCTGTGGACTTTCCTTCCAACCCAGTCAGGAGCTTCGCTCCTTCCCATCCACAAAGGGTAATCTCAAGAGCCGTTCAGGTTATTCAATCAAAATCCCGGTCAATGACACTGCTTCAAATTATCACGCCCGGACTTGAACCTTGAACACCTGATCGCCAACGCAATGTGGTAATCATTACACCAGCGCGGCTCCCTGTCACGAGTGGGTTATATAAGAGTCTTTCTGTGACCAGAGCCAAAGTCTGGGTGCTGTCAGAGACAAGACAAAAGAGTCTGAGAGAGATCTGAGGTGATCGATAAGAGATTCTGTTGGTGGTGGATGATGTGACTTATAGTTATCGAGGGTGAGAACATAACATGACTCTCCCCTCGCCACTCAGTGACCTTTTGTTCAACTACTGTGACACGTCCTCCTACTCAATTAAGAGGTAAGGTTTTTATACACTATGATGTATCCACACACAACAATACAGTACAAGTGAATAGTACAGATCCAGCGAGGAAAGTAAAAGAAATCTGATCCGGTTAAATAAATATAAATGTCTTTTATTGACACAACAGATAAATAGCTGCTAGAAAATAATAACATAAATATCAATCACGGTATAACATACATATGGAATAAAATTACAATGCAGGTCTCTAAGAACGAGACACCAAAATTATAAACACTCCGGAGACGGGTAGTGTAAACAAAAATATGGACTACCACCGGGAAAAGCAAACCCAGGTTTCCCGCTCCCTCAAGTATGGGGCAGTACTTGAAATCTAGTCATCCGTGGTTGGAAAAAGAACCTTGAATACACACCAGTCCCAGTTAGGCCTACACACTAAGCCTGCTGACTTGTACCTGCCATCGACTTTGCTCACGAACTACACTAAGGGGCTAGCACACGTTACACAAGGAAACAACCAAAACTACCCTCCCCAGCTGTAAGTGTCGAGTGCCCTCTTTTCCCCAACTCCCTCTTCGTTGGTACGCGTGCTTTACTCCACAGGGATCACTGCTGGCCACTGAAGATATGGTGCTCTCTCTTCTCCAGTGTAATGGCTAACAAATCCTTGGAAGACATGCACCCAGCTGTAAATCCGGGCAGTTGCGGGGTGAAACACTCAAATCATTTATATGCTGAAAACTAATCCACATCTGGATTAGGCCCACTGCTTTGTTGCAGCCCTCAAACAAGAAAGAACGATGTGGCTTTATAAACCCTGAAGCCACAGGAGCAGGGCGCTTCTCTTGCTGATTGATTTTCCGAAGAAATGCTATTTCCCAATCACGGGTAGAACCACCGATGACCCATAATAGGGTGATGAACTGGGCACGCCTATATCTACGTGCAACCCAGCTGTAAATGGGCCGTTGACTGGAGCGACCTTCCACTGAAGGCAAATTCTCCACAGAAGGCGGTAACCACAGAAGGCGTTAACCATAGAAGGCGAAGTCCAGCTTACGGCTCAGTGATTGCCGGAAAACGCCGACGTTTGCAAACCAAAAGGTCAGAATTTCCCATTACGAATCACCAGCGGGCAAACTGTCTTTACGTTGCTATTCTTCGGGCAAGAATTTCCAAGACTGAAGCAATTTACAGACAGACAAGAACCTCTTTTATACTATCAACTACAGTCGCAGATGTTCAACCAGACGTGAACACGTGCACAGGACAACAGACAAAGACACGTAATACTGGACCAGAACTTTCTATAAAAGACGCAACTACCAAAAGATTTTGCGTAACGGGTTGATGATCGTCTCTGCTAAAATCGAAAACAACACCACCTGCACGACACGGGCTTCTGGTACCAACGTAAGACTAACGTAACAGGAGCTCTAGAAACCAAAAAACAACGGGGACTGCCACCGGTGTCAAAGACCTCAGACCGCTTTGTTGAATGACCGCCGAAGTTTCTATGTAACGTGATGTCATTCAACAAAGCTACTGAGACGGGTCTTCGGGAAGAACTGCACTCAAAGACCAAACCGCCCCTATCGAAATGCAATAGGGGGTACTCAAAGGGACAGTGAATCGGTGTCTCCAAAGAAAGCAGAACTGGATTACCGCTCGTGCTCAAACATGTGTACGAGCGGCGAAGATTCTCTCCTGCTTGTCCGATGCCAGGTGCTCTTACGCATCCTTACGTCAATTGTTGTTGGCTTAATGAACACGAAATCAAAAGAACCCAGCCACTCTGCGGGGTGGGTGTCTGACCGAGTAATAATGGGGGTTACTGCCCCGTAGAACCACATGAAAAGAACGAAATACAGAGAGCCAGTGACTAGAAAAAAACTAAGAGGAAAAAAACCGAAAGGGAGCGTGTTGGAAAATAGGGAGTAACAGCCATTTCGCCACACTCCCAAAGAAAAACATAAATGATCCTGTTATATGCTCATTGAGGCATTTTGGAAATATGGTGTTAGGCCCATATTTTCTTGACCATCGGTACCCTAGGGGTGATGTGGTCAGCATCACGCCGGTCAGGGAGATTTACTTCTAGGATATTCTTCCTAGTTATCAACTATATACTTAACATATAGTTCCCCAAGTATGTTACAAATACAATAGACAGCCTAATCAGAGTGGATGTCATGAAAGAAGGCAGTGTGCGAAGAAAGCTTACTCTACAGTAGACATTCAAAAATCCGGCAACCTCCGGACCTGAGGAGTGCCGGATTTTTGAAAATGCCGGATTTTTTATGGTTATATATTCTGTATATATTTAACAGAAAATGACTACCTGTACACTTTATCTGCGATCGACAATGCACGATGTTTACGTTTTACACCACTTCTTTTATATGCTGAATCCATAATGGGGCTATACAGCAGCAAATAAATGATAAAATGAGAAGGAATGAGCAGGAATGTCTGTTAACACGTGCAAGCAAGACCCAACAGCTGCATCAAAACATAAACTGCTCCAGAAAACAGTGGCGCGCCAACGCGGTAAATTTAAAAATGCGCTCCGAAATCCATGCCGGAAATCTGAAGGAACCGGATTTATCGATGGCCGGATTTTTGAATGTCAACTGTACTCAGATTAGAGGGACGTAATCCATCTTCTTTGGGCTTGTAATGAGAAGATAGCTGGACTATATTATGACATCTGGAGATGTTTGAAAGTAAAAGTAATAAAGGACTACAAAGAGAGAAGACATTGAACAGTTTGACATCATGGCGTAGAAAGTATTCAATAACAGAAACGATAACCATTACTGGAGACAGGCTTGGCCATGTCCGTCGCATAGAAGATGGTCGCATACACAACGTTATTCTGTATGGAAAACTGGCAGATGGTAAAAGAATAGCCGGGCGGATCAGAACTTAGGTTCGAAGATATGCGAAAGAGAGAATGAAGGCGCTGGACATAAGTCAGTATCCTGGGAGGACGAAGCTGCCGACCGCATCAGGTGGAGATGCTCATTACGGTATGACCTCAGATTGGATGAAGAGAGGCTTTTATAATAAGCAGAAGAGAAAAGAACACATACAGAAAGAACATTAGGAAAAATACAGCTGAGAGTTATCACCTCAAGTGCGCACTATCAACATTGTGAGTTATGACTGGCGGAGGCTACCACTGCTGGAGACAGGAATTTATGGAGACATGATTACCTACGTCACTAGGCAAGGTACTTGGAGGAGGCGAAGAAGAAGAAGGAGATTAAAAAAGAAGAAGAAGAAAAAAAAAGAAGAAGAAATATATTTCTCAACACCAGACATCGACAGCTATTTACCTGAAAACCTCATGCGTCGTTAGACACCTAGATATTTTAAATACTGTATTTTAACACTAATCTCAGTCCCTGATCTCCTTACACTTAAGGGATTTTCTTGTTGTATAAGACAGATTTTGCTACAGTTTGCAGCAATGCTACATTCGCGTCCGCCCAACGTAAAGTCAGTCAGATGAAAAAAAAAACTTCTAGAAATGTCTAAAGCAGTGTTTCTTAATTTGTGGTCCACGGATCCCTGTTCCGTGAATGGATTATAGGGATTCCGTGTACACCAGGGGTTCTCAAACATTTTTTGCTCACGGCTCCCTTTTGAGCCTCATTTACCTAAGTGGCCGCCCCTACCATTCATAGTAGCTGTTAGCTAGAGAAAAGGCACTTTACCATCTTACTGTAGCCCCCCCCAGAGATATGGCAAGGCGCCCCCCCGCGCCCTCCTCCCCCGAGAAGCCACATGACCTACGTTGAGAACCACTAGTGTACATAAACTATCATTTAAAACATAAGATATTTTTGTCAGCTGTTATATACATTTCTCCCCAGAAGGGCTTTCCTGTTGTCACAATAATTTACAGCTTTCCTGTTGTCACAATAATTTACAGCTTTCCTGTTGTCACAATAATTTACAGCTTTCCTGTTGTCACAATAATTTACAGCTTTCCTGTTGTCACAACAATTTACAGTTTTCCTGTTGTCACAATAATTTGCAGCTTTCCTGTTGTCACTGTAATTTACAGCTTTCCTGTTCTCATGAAATGCCCAAAGGAAGGTAATGGCTTCCCTCTAATACGAGTAATAATATTCCATTGTGCAATGGCTTCTTTCTGCTCATTACTTATTTAGCTGACCGTGGTATTCTTAATATTCTTACGTAAAACTACATTTCTGTGACCTACACGGAATTTCCTTCTAACTCACCATCTTTCCATGACTCACTTCCGTATGTCAGGATTGACTTTATATCACTCTGAAGAACTCTCTTTCTTACTTCCATTAATGTTGGCTGTCACGGAACTGTTTCCCCTGCTCTGCAATGACCAAACTTAGAGTATAAAAATGAGGATCTTCAAAGTTATCAAACTTCGCTCAAGATTACTCTTGGCAGAGATACAATAGCCATCATCGGACAATCAAAAAAAGGACCGTAGTCTTCATCAAACAATCAAAGGGGTCCATAGCCTTCATCAAACAGTCAAAGGGGTCCATAGCCTTCATCAAACAGTCAAAGGGGTCCATAACCTTCATCAAACAGTCAAAGGGGTCCATAGCCTTCATCAAACAATCAAAGGGGTCCATAGCCTTCATCAAACAGTCAAAGGGGTCCATAGCCTTCATCAAACAGTCAAAGGGGTCCATAGTCTTCATCAGACAATCAAATAGGTCGATAGTTTCCATTGGACAATTAAAGGGATCTGTGGTGGATTTAGATGTTTTGACTTGTTGTTGTTATGTATTTCTATTGTACTGAATTAGGTCAGCTGTGAAGGTCCCTGAATCTAACAATTATTAGGGTGAGTTTTCAGAGTGCCTTTCTGCTACCACCTTATGATCTCATTCAGATTTATTCTTGACTAGTATGTCTGATAGCTACGTATAATGTCTAGGGTAATGTAAGGTGTGTTGTAATAATATCACAACAAATACAAATAAGAACTCTATGAAAAGTATTTAACAACACCCAGAGTTAAGTTTAAATGTGAATTAATTTTTTACAATTTATTGTTCCAGTATCACAATTTTGTGTATACTGGAATTGAAATTCAAAATGACCAATCAAAATATTTACATCAAAATGATTCAATTTATAACTATATATTATTGTTCACAAATTTAATTACATGTGTCAATCTGGGACAATGTCACTGTACTATAGCTCCTATGAATGGGTACTGTTAGGAAGAACGTCTAAGTTCATCACAATCTGAATATTTATTAAACACTTGGGAAATGAAAGCAATTTTTGGGTTGATATATCAAATGCCTGCAGATACTGGCTTAACTTTGTGGCTTCTGGTGTGCAGGATGAAGTATAGTTACACCACCAGCTTCCAATAACAAGTCAGTCTTCTGATCTTGAAATAACAAGGAGACACACAGTTGATACTGCCTCACTTCTTTAGATGCAGAATTATACAGATCTAAGCTGACCTGGGCTCCCTTCTAGTCGTGGATGAAACCCTGGAACAATATAAATGCGGCCTACATCACCCTCTGATATACTCTCTCTTTCCCTAACTAAACATTTTAATTCATTCAGATTCAGCATGGTAACTACACAATTAGTTAACGTTCTTAATTGGTTTGTTACCCCATTCATGGTCAAATAAACTTCAAACTACAGTTTGACACTTTCCTTGACAAGGGAAACATTTTAAGTTAATAATATCAAGTCATGTACAAAGACGGTGACTTGCTGAAGAAGACGGCCAGTGGTTTGCCTGGTCTTATGTCACAATACTGTTCAACAATTTCCCCATTACTATTTAATTTTATTTTCTCCCAGAGTGTCAGAAAACCTGTCGGGCTTTTCTACAACCTATTACTATGTTTCTTAACAACTCTGTGAAACAACACAAAGTTTGATGTTGGCTTCACTCTAGATAATCTTTTCCCCACATAATTTTCATACAAATTCAATAATATATACATAATGATAATAATAATGATAACATAAAGGTTTTCTTTCTTACCGCATCAGAGAAATATTAAACACTAATAGTTTGAATTGAGATAATATGGTCAACTCCAGATCTCTTGCTGGTGCAGAACAGATAAGCCAAGACAGTACTTTTATCTTGCTTTTAAACAACTTTAGTGTCGAAAATCTCTATCACAAGTGGCCCCGAATACTACTATCCATTAGTTTTATTCTTCCCTTAGTATATTAGGCTACAGCCAATCAGGTACCGTTTGGCTTTGAGTGTCCTTATATTCAAACTCGAACTAAATTTTCAAATCTAGGACTAACTTCCCCCTTATCCCCACCACAGGGCAAACTGAGAAAGATTCAAGTCTGTTTGTCCATCTGTCTTCGTCAATATCTCGGTTAGTTAGTAACAGTTTATAATTATGACCAATAATTAGTGATCCTGTTGTTACCGGTCACACAGTGATTAAATTTTTATTCCTGTATTCATTATATTCAATATTATCGTTTTTATTCGTCATTTCCTCAACTAACATATTTTTCTATCTTGCCAATTCAAATTTGTAAACACTAACTCGTAGTACCACCAACTATGCTCCTTCCCTTCCCCGTTCCATACTGTATTTTTTTTCAAAAATTTCCACGTTAATCGTAATTTTTTTCTTTTCTTTAAACTGCCGCTCTCATTCATTAGGAGACAACGCTTGTAGTAATACGTCACAAAAGCAACAAAGTGCTGTCTGTACGCTACATTAGCCCTACTTTTACGCTAGAGATACGTGTGAGTACGGGTTTTGGGCTGTCTCGCATCCGATCATTGTGGTAATATACATTCGCATCTGCGTTACAGAAAAAGGGGTTTTTCTATCGTATTTTTGAAACAAGCTACGATATCGGCTTGCACTATCATCTGCTCGGCTCGTGACGACCAAGCAGAAACAAACGCGTGTCGAAGTGTACCATTTTCTCTCTCCATCTTATGCTTCCTTTTATTCTTTCACCGTTTCTGTCTTACTATCTTCTCGGAATAACTAGGCTTTGGTTTTGTGTCAAAATATGTTACATTAGTGTCCCAAGGTCGAGGCATAAAATCTTAGCACTGACCTGCGGCGTAGGAGATAACGTTCTCCATAACTTCGCTATTTTATTTCTAGGTTATTTTTTTGAATTTATAAAAGTGGTTACTAGTCTTACAATTTGGGGAAATTTGGCTAGATATATGTGAGCGTGTTGTACATACAGATTGTATTTTACGACAGGATCCATAGCCTTTATCAAACAATCAAAATGGTGCATAGATTGCGTTGGACAATGAAAAGGATACATAGACATCACCAGACAGTCAAAGGGGTTCACAGCCTTGATCGGACATTCAAAGGTGTCCACAACCTTTACCAGACAATCAAAGGGGTCCATGGCCTTCATTAGACAATCAAAAGGGTCCTTAGCATTCACCTGACAATAAAATGAGCTTATAGCCTTTACCTAACAATCAAATGGTTTATAGCTTCCATTGGACAATCCAAGGGGTTCCCTTCCTTCATCAGACAATGAAAGAGGTCTTAGCGTTCATGGCACAATCAAATGGGTTCATAGCATTCATCAATCAGTCAAAGAGGTTCACAGGTCTTTATCGTTCAATCAAAGGGGCCCATAGCCTTCATCAGACAATCAAAGTGGTCCATGTCCTTCATCAGACAATCAAAAAGGTCATGGCTAAAACAAGGTTAAGAAACACCGGTCTAAAGCTATATTTATGTTTGTTAATCCGTTAAACTTCACGAAACCAACCAATAGGATCAGCCAAAAAAAGTCCATATACACATTGCGTTTAAACGCATCCACAAATATTAAGCAATACTTTTTCTCCCAAAGAACAACTCTGCCTTTCTTGTTTAAAAGGAATTTCTTCTTCAATATTCTTATCATTTTATTTTGTGAAAAAAATAAAAATATTATCGGCATATGAAAACGCTTTTTAAGAGTAACGATCAAATTGATTTATGGGGTGTGTACACAGCTGATCTATCAGCTCTGTCCACGTGACACCTGGTGTTTCACTTTCCCTCTGAATCTCGTATCTTCCAAATTACGTTCTCTTATTTTTAAAAAAATAAAAATTCTATTTACACTCTGTATCATCTTGCAATCAGTCGATGCTCTCATTAAATGTCTTTATAGCGTCTCATCGACTTTCTCAAACATTTTTAAATTCTGTTAATTTCTGTCTTTTTTTCTTCATTTTTCTCTTCTTTTTGGACTTCTTCTATCTATCGCTATGTTGATCTTTCTCTGTCCTTCCTTCTCTTTCATATTCTCTCTTGCTTTATCGTATTTTCACTCTTTCATCTTCTGTATCTCCTTCTCTCTATCACTCTCTCTCGCTCTCTCTCTCTCTCACTCTTGTTCTCAACATTTCTCCCAATATATTTCTCGTTGTGTTTCTTTCTTGTTCACTACATCTATCGTTCTCTCTCTTTCTCTGTCACTCAGTCGCTAATTTTCTCACTATGTTTATAGTAGATGATTCTTTCTCTCTCAATCTGACGCAGTTTCTCTCTTTCTCTGTCACTCAATCACTCGTTCTCTCTCTTTCTCTCTCAATATATTTCTAGTAGATGTTTCTTTCTTTCTCACTCTGACTTTCCTTCTATCTTTCTGTCTCTCGTTTCTAATTTTTCACACTCTATTCTTTATTTATCCGTTTTCTCTCTTTTTTATTCCATTTTTTTGTCTTCCCTGCTCTCACTTTTCTAACGTTGGCTCCCTCATTCACAAAGTTTTTCCCCATTGCAGTAACTTGTTAGTTTCTGCCTTAAGCTTTTAGTACAGAGCACATAAGGTAATGCCCAATGGGCTGATCACCTGTTGGCTTGTCACACCGATTACGGAAACAACGGCGGATGGATCTATTTGTTGTTGCCCTAAAGACGCCGCTAGGCGTGATGGGAAACTACAACAGAGAAGATCATCTGCTGTTGCCCTTAAGACGCCACAAGGCGTGATGGCCTCTGACTGCTTGGTCGGTCTTTGGCTAAGGACGGAAGAAGAAGAAGAAGAAGACATAGGGTAATACATCATGTATATGTCTGACAAAATTAACTGGGCTACTATAAAAGCGACGAACATACTACAATATTTATTCACGGGAGCTAAGAGTTTAACAGCAGTAACCTGTTAACAGTGATAACATTTCACACAAACATATCCACGCACATACACCCACATATACGCTCACGATGCAAACTTTATGGAGGCTTTTAACCTACTTTTGTGATTCTGCAAAAAAATTGAACGTTAAATTGTTGGCATCAAACGAAACTATGTATCTGCGATAAACAAAAAAATGTTTAGAACCTCAAGGACAGATTAAAAAACAAAACAAAAATTAACGAGGATATCACGAGCGAGGTTAATGTGGAACATAGGCGTATGTACCACGGGGCAGTCCACATTTATTGGACACGCTATTTAAAGATAGCGAGAGTTAGAGAAGAAAATAAAAAGAAGAAAGAATGCATCGTTACAACAGGAAAACTTGCAGGAAAAACGAGACTTCTTCCTCTTCTTCAAGTACCATGTCTTCTGGAGTAGGTGATCATGTCTCTTCACCTCTTCTTGTCCCCAGAGCATTTTATCAGTTCTGTTGTTGACTTCTGTCTATGTTGAACTGTCCATTACCTTCTCTCTTTCGCCCTCTATCCTTTTTCCTTCAGTCTTTCCTGTTGTCACAACAATTTACAGCTTTCATGTTGTCACAACAATTTACAGCTTTCATGTTGTCACAACAATTTACAGCTTTCATGTTGTCACAACAATTTACAGCTTTCTTGTTCTCATGAAATGCCCAAAAGAAGGTGGATGGATGGCTTCCTCTAATACGAGTAATAACATTTCCTTGTGCAATGGCTTCTTTCTGGACACCCTGATTACTTATTCTGCTGTCCATGGTATTCTTAATATTCTTATGTAACACCACAAATCTGTAGCCTACACGGAATTTCCTTTTTGTTTACTATTTCTCCATCACTCACTTCCGAATGTCATGATTGGCTTTATTTAACTCTGAAGAACTATCTTCCTTATTTCCATTGATGATGCGGTCACAGGATTGTCTACGCCTACTCTGCAGCGGTGGTCCAAAAGTGGCCAAACTTAGAGTATACAAATTAAAAATGAGGGTATTCAAAGGTATCAACATTCGCTCAAGATTACTCTTGGCTGACATACAAATAGAAGGATGGTGCGTCTGATTTCAGTGTCTCACAAAAAGTTTAAGAAAGCAAGCATAACAAGTGAGATCATCTAAGCTGTGATGAACTTTTTATGTTCCCGAAGATAACATCCGAATAGTGTCAGACTACTAGTTTTAAGATGCCGTCTTACAGGTGGTCAGAGTTGTGAGAATATGATTTGTGGTACTAACGTCGCTAGTGGGAGAGAAAATCATCCACCCTAACCGCCTACAGTGGAAGAGAGTGGGGAGAAGGCTTTCGTCATCACAGAATTGATGAACCACAGCTACAGGACTCAGCTAGAGTTAAGTTTCTTGTAAAAAAGGCGAAAGCAACGGACTTTTGATAAATCCTCACCTACGTCTCCGTGACGAAAACGTTTATCTAAATTTCACCAATCTGTCCATATTTATTTTAACTGTTAAAGACTAATTCGTTATTAAAATTGTTACATGTTGTTTCAAAACTAAACAATCATAGTCGCTTCAGCTTTATATGTATGAAAGCAAACGTATGAGCTAGAATATATATATATATATATACTGAAGCACATTAAAAACGCACCACTATTATATATACTGATGCCGAGAAGCTGGCAAAAAAAAGTGTGGGAATGGATTTTCCCCGTATTTGCCATGAGGTAGAGAGCGAATGGCTGCTGGAATGGAAAGTGCAAGATTCAACCCACGGGTGTGTGTACAGACTACATGAAAACGATGAAAGTTACACGTGCAACACGATTCCCAACAGCTATGACCCTGAAAATGTGTACGCGTTGTGGCAGTATACTCGGTATAAAAAGGCCGTTGAGACAAAACACCCAGTACATGTGCTTGAAATGCCACGACTATCTGAAAACGACCGCCAACGAGCCATTGGTATGTTGGAGACCGGAATGAGCTCGCGGGCCATTGCCAGAAGGATGAATTGCCACCACAGAATTATTGTACGTCTCAATGAACGTTACGGAACCACTGACAGTGCCCGGGATAGACTTCGGAGTGGCCAACCACGAGTTACTACCCCTGCGCAAGATCGTCATATTGTGCTGAGTCACCTAAGGAATCGTACTCTCCCGGCAAGTCAAACAGCAAGAGCAATAGTGGGTAGACATGGGCAAGTCTCTCGAATGACAGTCATACGACGACTCAGAGATACAGGCCTTACTGCAAGACGACCTTATGTTGGGCCAAACTTGACTCACAGACATCGTTAGCAGCGCCTGCAATGGGCAGAGCAACATATCAGATGGACTAGACTGCAGTGGAATGCTGTCCTATTCACAGACGAGAACAGATTCAACATATCCTTTGCAGATGGACGTATGCGGATTTAGCGACGGTGTGAAGAGCGCTTTGCAGATTGCTGTGTCAACCGATTTCGAGGTGGCAGTATTCACATTTGGGGAGGATTCAGTTTTCACCATCGCTTGCCTCTTCACGTCTTCCGTGGAAATGTTAATGCTGTGACATATCGAGATGAGGTTCTGGATGCACTGGTTGCTCCTGCGTTCACAATTTATCCAGACTTGCAGCTTCACCAGCAGGATAACGCACGTGCATTTTTTTGTATTTTTGGTTTTCTCCCTTGCCTGCACAGAATGCAATGAATTTCATAACAATCAAATGTACAAATTAATGACCAGCATGGATTCATAGGAAAATGAATAAAGATTCCAAATATGTAAACTTGTACACACTTATATTTACATCTCACACTCTGTTCCTGGATTATACAGGTGGTGCGTTTTTAATGTGCTTCAGTATATATATATATATATATATATATATATATATATATATATATATATATATATATATATATATATATATATATATATATATATATACACACCTAGACATATATTTACCTCTAAACAGAGCTATATCTTATAAGAGGGATTTCGTTGGATTACACCAACTGGGGGGGCTTGAACGGGCTAAACCATTGGTTAAATCCTTCACAAAAAGCGACGTACCAGATATAATGCGTTATCAATTATTCAGCCCAATGCAACATTGTTCGTGACTTTTGGAAATATCTTGTGAATGTTCCCTTAAGGTAGAATTGTCATTAACCTTCTATCTACATCTCTGCCAAGAGTAATCTTGTGCGCAGGTAGATACCTTGGAAGCTAATATTAGATTATTTTTAGTTTTGGTCACTGTTGGACCACTAATGCAATGCAGTGGAGGCAATCCGTGACAAGGGTATTACTTTAATTATAATCAAATTAGATGGGCCGGACATGTTGTTCGCATGCCCGAAAAACGCCTCCCAAAGCAGTTGATGTACAGCGAACTCTCTATGTGTAAGCGAACAGTAGGGGGACAAAAGAAACGCTTCAAAGACACACTGAAAGCATCGTTGAGCAGCTTCAAAATTGATGTCTCCTCCTAGGAGACTATCGCACATGATCGCTCTGCCTGGCGGACAAACGTTACTCAAGGCGCTTGCATTGCAGAACAGAATTTAGCTGATAAGGCAGAAGGCAAGCGTGCTGCAAGAAAAGTCAGAATGCGCAGCAACACTACTATCGACTCTAACCATGTGTGCCCCGTATGTGGCATGGCCTGTAGGGCCAAAATAGGACTAATTAGCCACATGAGATCACGGCACAGAGGTCTCACAATTCAAGTCTGAAGCTGTCGCCATCTTCGCTTGCGATGGGCAACTATTAATTATAATCTCAATGTTATTCTGTATGTAGATTCCTACATACTTCCATGCACTTCCATGCGTGTCCAGCCATGAATACGTGTCTGATAACGGTAGGGGTCTTTTCCCCCCATGCCTCATCTGTAGAACATGGCACTCCAAAGTTGGTAAGCGGTCAAAACCGTTCAGAAAGCAATGGCAAACTACTGAATGAATATTGCCATTATTCTGCTAGTCATCTTGTGTATTGTGTAACATATTTCATTGATTGCGGTAAGAGAAATGATTTATTAATATTCTTGTTGATGTGTAGAGGCTAACCCAGATAGGGCGCCCACAAATTTTGTGTTGTGCGACATTGCTATTGTGGAAGCTTATGACATCCTAAGGGAGCATATGCATGCCTAAGCAGACTTTTGAAGCAAAAAAAAAACAAAAAAAAACGTAAATTGTGTTTGAATATTGCCATGTGTGGTGAAATTCTAAATACAATATCTAAATTAAGATATACCAGTATAGTGCATAAAGTCAAAGATAGGATAGTACTAAAAATTTTCGTCGAGAATTGTTGTCGTCACCCACGCCTTCAGCGTATTAGTTGATAACGCATTAGCCGAACAAAAAGGGTACCCAATTTTTCAAATTCGTCCTTGAGATAAACGTAACACTTCCCAAGTTCAACTAAGTATTTGCCTAAAAGACATAGTAGAGAGAGGGTGGGGAACGGATAGATGACCCAATGCTAATCGCGTCTCGCATTGTTTCTAAAAATAAAACCAACTTGCTAGCCTTGCCTAGGATGATTTTCAAAATACGATGAAAAAGTTAGAACATGTAGACAATTGGGTCATGCAGACAGCATTTATGACGTAATTCTCACGTACTACGAGAGACTCTCGTAATTAGCTTGAAATTAGTGCACAAAGACATGAATAGGTTGGATATTATAGAAAAAGTATAGAATTCTGAACCAAGCCACCTAGCCCCATAAAAATTATATCTTCGTGTACCTTAGGACTTCCTGAGCAAGAATAGGGTGTTAGTTACACAAATAGTCCATTAAATAATCAAATATTGGTAATAATACTATAGTGGATCGGACAGACTGTCAGGACAAGTCATGCCTGCTTGATTTTTTTGGGGCATAATTTTGGAAAAACTTTGGGGAAATAAAGACTAAGAAGGTACGAGAGATTGGATTGGATAGATTTTGAAGGAAGGCGAAATATTATTGGCCGACCTCAAAATAAAAATGTATTAACCGAGTAACGAAGGGGAAGTTTGAATTTTATTTTGCAAGACTTGTTTACAATTGAGATATGCGTAGTCATTGGTCAGCTTACCAAAGCTGCATTTAAACTTGAAAGGCTTAGATGCCATTTTTTCAAAACCTTAGTTGAAGCAGGTGCGTTGAGAGCAGCATTGCTGTAGACCATATTATCTCAGCAGTCTGGACAAAGGCAGAAGGAACAAAAGTGTATTTCTATTGCCAGTCAACGTATTAATTGTGTGCTTTTCATTGAATATTGTGGTAAGGAGAATATTAATTATCTTTTATTTAAAATAAATTGGAATGTGAGAAAATGTTAGATGAAAATCCATCATGATTAGTAAGTACATACGTCCCCAGCACTCAGACAGGGCCTATAGGGTATCTATTATATAATTAGCTACCAGAGAGAGGTAGATACCAAAAGACATGCAGGGGTCCTCATGAATCATATCACCCATCATATTTTATGGAAAAAGATCAGTGCAAATGGCAGAGGCGTAACCACTATTAGGAAAAAGAAAAGAAAACTGGTATAAATTGTTCCATCAATCTAGAGTGGAGAAGTAAGGTTGGTCAGAAAGAGCTGACCAGGTTCTTTTGTTAGATTGTATTATTATTTGTAAATTGGGTGGAATTAATGTGAAGTTAAGACAGGAACATAACTTTCATCTACAGGGGTTCTGCTGGCACTTATCTGGTGTCAATGAATTGTCTGAGGGAGAAAGCCTACACTATTGCGAGGAGTCCCTCTTACTAAGTCTGTACTCAAGCATTTGAAAGACCAGAGGAGACTGTGGCTTGTGGCCGAATCTACGACAACTGCTGTGATCCCTGGGTCCAGATAAGTCATAATATCTGGCCTGGGACAACTTATCATAAACATTAAGCGAATCTCCTGTATACCAAATATTTCCACCCAAGGATTAAATAAACAAGTATAGCTGTAACAGAAGAACCGTGGAATGATTATAAATCCCCAACCTGTCTCCAAATACCAGTAGTCATCATATATTAAGTAATACTATTTGAAAGATTTTAATTGTAACAATGTGCCTTGGACATATGGTCCTATTTATGTAAATATATTTAAATTTGTATATATACATATATCGATTCACTTGAGTTGTGGTCCTGGCCAAAACAAATTTCGGTTCAGGACAAATAAATTTGAGAAAAAAAAATTCCAAACTATAAATTTACCCACTGGTGTTAGTTAAGTTCATAATAGCATTTAGTACCCGTATGTGTATGTGTTTGTATTGAATTCCTATAACATCACTCTTACATTACCCTAGACACTAACGTAGCTCTCAATCATACTAGGCCAAAATATAACTTTGAGTGAGATCGTAGGTGGTATCAGCAAGGTTCTCTGAAACACAGCTATCAGTTGTCTACATCAGGGACCTTCACAGATTGACCTCACTCAAGTACAACTTTACTACACACCTATCTTCTTAACATCAAAACCCACCACACCATGCATAACAAAATATTTTGACTATAAGATCAGAAAGCCACTGGCAGTTTTCTACAGGCCACAATGTTCTAATAAACATTGGAAAAAAAGAAATAAGATGTCATACTGCCAGAAGTAACACATTATTAAATAAGAAACAGAACAGAGTGTACCCCAGCTGATGAAATAGAAAATAACCAAAGATTTAGGTGACAAAGGCGTTGAAGCTCTCCACCATTAGGACAATTAAGTGACATTGTGTAAGACACTATTTCGTCAGCAGGGAATACCAGTATAGGAACATTTTAGTTAATAATTTAAAGGACAAGATGTCCCTGATATGTTCTTAAAAGTTGTATACATCCACATTTCTTTTGAGTTGAACCTTCCTGTGCCAAAAGAATTCAAGGTTCAGGAAATTAAATTGTAAATTAACTTTAAAACTTTAACCACTGTCTTACTTGAGTTATTACATTGAGTTACAGTTGTGTTTGTTTAAAGTATCATCATACATCACACTTGTATTGCCCTAGACACCTAGCCTTATAATAAAATAAAATCGAACCAAAAATATACACAGAGTGAGATCATAGGGTGGTAGCAGTTAGGTAACCTGAGAACTCATCAACATTTTCAACTATTAGACTCAAGGATTTACATAGCTTGACTTCACTCTGTAGACACTTAATATTTAATATCTGTAACATCTAAACCCACCACAACGCAGATGACACAGTTATTCTTTCAAACAGTGCCAAGGGACTAGAACAGTTAATCCTGTCTGTCAAAAGACACAGTGAGGATCAGAACCTTTTTCTGAACAAAAAAAAAAAAAAAAAAAAAAACAAAGATAATGTCCACGGACAAAACAAGATACCAACCAAAAATTACCATCAATGATGAGGAAATTGAAAATGTCACAAATTGTGAATATCTTGGCTCCATAATTAACAACAATGGAGACTGCTCAAAAGAGGTCAGAAGGAGACTGGCCATAGCAATGCAGAGGTTAAATAAAATGAAGAACCTATGGCATAACACCAGCAAATTAATAAAAGTAAAACTTCTGAGAACGTGCATCTTTCCGGTAGCAACATATGGATGTGAATCATGGACCATTACTCAAATATTAAAGAAAAAAACAAAATCTTTCGAAGCAAAGTGTTACAGAAAAATTCTCAGAATATCGTGGACCAAGAAGAAGAAAAATATAGACATCCTACACGACCTGAACATCGAGGAAAACTGGCTCATAAACAATATAATGTTCTGGAAACTGAAATATATATTTGCTGTGATTAATCCACTGATGTGTTAGGAAGTGCATAGCGTGTGTTAGGATATTAGAGGACAGAATAGTGCTGGACCATACAGGGATTGTGATTATTTGTATTCCAGGTTTTATCCTGCAAACTACTGGAAGTATCTGAATAAACTAACTCTAATGGACTCTGAGGTGCAAGTGTTCGTGAAGTCATTGTAGCCAGCCACCCCCTGTTCCACTGCCTGAAATTTCACAGACGTGTTAGTCTATGGCGGGAGGAGTTTGAATTCGACAACCACCAGATAAGTGGCGATATATAGCCACTGGTCAGCCTCCTATTCAGTATATAACATAAAATATAAACAGAAATAAAAACACAGTGAAGGATGATTTCTTATGGACAGAATGTATCTATTACTACAGTCACAGTTCAACTTAGTGACAAAATATAGTAAATTATAATAATTACAGTGTAGAGAAAAATAGAACTTTCAAGACAGGATTCTGTTTGATAATTTAAGTTTCTATGTTTATTTATTTTATACTGTAAATATCTTTGAATTTCTTTAAATTACCTAACCGAAAAGAGAACCGGTATAGGTTAACTAAAATTGTAAATATGTACTATCAGACTTGCAGACATTATTTACATTGAGTTACAAGTTTTGTTTGATACATATTATAGTATAGAGGTGTATCATAATTAATACCGCTAGCAAAATTAGCCAACATAATCAAATAATAATACATAATATCATAGGCGGATCTTGAAAGGGAGCAAATAGACTTTCAGGACATTCACTCTCATCACACCTGGAGGTTTATACAGCTGATCCTAACCTTTGATGTCAATACAACCTTATTCTTTCAGAAAAGGGAGTATTTCTTGTAAGACCAGTCTCTTACCTGGCACTATCCTGGTATCACGTGATACAGTTTTTTGTCCAGGATAACATTATTCTTTAGTATAACAAAACAATTTGTTCGCCGCATGGAAGATGGTCGCATCCCAAAAGATATCTTCTATGGACAATTAGCAGATGGCAAGAGAACAGTTGGGCGACCACAGCTGAGGTTCAAAGATGTGTGCAAGAGAGATATGAGGGCACTGGACATGGATCCAGCAACATGGGAGGATGAAGCTGCCGATCGCACTAATTGGCGATGCTATTTACGGCGCCACCTCAGATTGGGCGAAGAGAGGCTCACACAAGAAGCAGAGGTGAGGAGAAAACGTCGAAAGGAGCACCAGGAAAATAAGCAGCTGAGGGCTGTCACCTCAGGGGCGCATTCCCATAGTCAGTTATGACTGAAGGGGCTATTATTATTATTATTATTATTATAACAAAACCCTTTCGTGACAGAAGGCACTGAGTGCTCTCGCCATCACGTTGAGAGATTTAAAGGATTCTTAAACCACTGAAGAAGTTTAAAAACATTATGAGACTAGGATTTACTGCTGTTTGAAGTTTGCGAGAAAACATAGAAAAAAACCCCCACAAAACCAAACAAACAAACAAACAACCACTGGCAAGTTAAGCTTGTTGGATATGCTTTTGGAAAATGTACATAATTTACTGAACGTGCTATTGGTTAAGCGGTTAAGAGCTTTCCTTCCGCGGCATTAGAGCGAAACCTGATAGTGTCACTCTCCTGTCTACCCAGCTGTTAATGGGTACCTGACTCTACTTTTGAGATAGCGACGACAAAAGCAGCGAGGAAGAAAACTGGCCACCCCACCTTATAAAGCTGGACCTAGTATGTTGAAGTCTAACACTCCATTGCCTTACGGCAGTTTCTGATATGTGAGTACATTAAGTACATTTACCTGGAAATTTTTACCTGTTAATTGACCACCAGGCTGGGATAGCTTGATGTGATCTGGTGTGAGCTTCAAGAAAGCGTGAGTTGTACTCACGAGATATGAACGTTGAGGAGTGGGTGGGTAAGGGATGTTGTCTCTGGGATGACGAAGACAGAACAGGACTACTGCTCCATCAGGTAAGTCGTCAGGTAACTAACAAAGGTTTGTGTACGGGCTTGGCAGCTTTATCGTCAACAACAAATTGCTACAGAAAATGCCTCGGCAAATGCACGTGGATGCAAGCTTCCTGAAAGGGCGCCACCTACAACGGTGGTACTCGTACAATGTCCACTAATAAACGAAAAAAGGAAATGATGAGATGATGAAAACATACCTGTCATGTTAAGCAAAATGTCACGATGAAACAGTAAGTATTCGCGCATACTGTGGCGGGAAAACACAGTAGATGAATGAGTAAGAACACTATAAGATTCCCTTTAAATAATGTTCTTATTCATCATTCATTAATTACCTTTAGCTCACCGAGGAGCAATGGGTCTTCAACAAACACATTCATGTGTCGTATTTTGGTCTGTATTACAACACGTCAAATTTACCGCTCGAAAATATCGAAGATAAACAGTACAATTATAACAGCCAATAGAATCGCTCCTTTTTCTGTTAGGTATAGGAAACCTTTTTATGCTTGATAGAGGGGCCTATTTTGTGTATTTGACAGAACGAAGATATTTTATTTCTTAATAACTAAAGATTTGTAAACAGAAAGGAATAACTAGATTTATAGCGGGGATATTACTTAAGAGGTTGGTGTAAAGACTTCCTCATAATAATATTTTATGGTACGAGAAAAATTAGTTTAAGTGACATTTAAACATCAGGGTAGTCCCCAATTTAGTCAGTTAAAGTCTGCACAAATTTAAATGCACTGGGCTAACTAAAATATTAATAGCTAGAACGATAGAGATCAATTCCTAGTTTTATTAGATCTTTAAATAATTAAAATCGGCCCAGTAATAAGTTAGATACAAAATATTTAAACTTAGTCACATTGAACGGTAAGGCTGAAAAACGGGCAGGGTGAAAATTCTTAACGCCAGTTTTTGACTGTGTCTCGATTGGTCGAGCACGGCGTTATATAAGGCCTTGAACTTGGTCGGATTCTTGCCACTAATATTTTGAATCATAAGCGATACTAGGAAGAGCGCAAATGTAAACTATCAATATTTTGCCGCCTGTATCTAAAGCAGACCTAGAGAACCATTGAAAGCCTGTATCAGCTTATGTATTTTACCTGAGGGTTTTGTCCTGGTAATATTTCAAGTTCATGAGACATCCACTTGAGAGGAACTATGGTGGTGTACTGTTCTGCAGATAAATAGAACGAAAGCCACGTTTCCCAGCCTGAAGTTCATATTCTGTGCGAACCCAGCCAGGATTGGAGGTGTCTCAAACTTCAATCAAGATAAGTGGACACATAGATCCACTGTTCAGATGATCCAGCAATAATAAAACTAACTAAAAGAGATAAACTAAACATATTAAAGACTTAAAGTAAAAACTCTTATAATACAGACTTGTTAGAGACTGCAACGTTATAACATAATGATTCACGAAGGACCATATTCAACTCCTATTACGTTACCAGCCAGGGACGTTGATACCAAGAGTGTGAACGAGTAATTGAACTGTAATTGCTTATATAAATAAATATAAAAAACATATTATTGTCTTTTATGGAGAACATTCCATATTATTTATTTCAGTTTGTAAATACCTTATAACCTGATTTTAAGTTTCCTAACCAAAAGAAAACAGGTTTAGGAACTGTTGCGTGCATATTTTGACGCACATATTACAAAAATCGATATGGCTATTTAATATGGAAAAGATATAGACATTCATTCATTTGTGTATGAAAATGCTGTCTATAGTAAAGCTAGATAACTCATGATTGATTTACACTTTTGATCATAGGAGTAATCGTTCTTGATATTGATTCGGCGCATGGATATGACACCCATGTCCGTACTTATTTGTTAGGGCCAGAAAATATATTAATTTGCTTATTATGTTTATGGCCTGAATTCATATGTATTACATATTATTAGTACAAGTAGAATCAGTCCTATATTGTATATTTTTGATGGGTAGGCAGGACTATATTCTTGTTATGCCGCTCTAGCGGAAGTATGAGTTGTCTTGACAAGTCGTGATGAGTTCCGAGGTACCGTTTACAATGGCGGTTACGCATTTTCCAGGGCTGGTACATTCTTCAATAAAAATGATTTATGAAGTGGTTTTCTTCTGTAGGAGATTGTGTCTCTACTAGAGTTTGTGTTAGAGACTCTCCTAATGTACGGTACCATGTATGATTCGGACTCCAGGTAATTCCAGACCCTATTTTTGATGATCTCATGTCGGTTAGACCTAGCTGGAATATTATGCTTCGCAACGCTAGGGTCGTGTTTGTATCGACAAAGATGACGGGCTTCCATACAACAATTATGTCTACGTGAAGTAACTGGATTACTGTAGAACTGTATGGAGAAACTTTAGGAAATCATTCATATGTATTTCGAATTAACTTTGGCTTATATATATACCCTCCTGTGAGCGAGTGAGCGACAACTCAGGAAGGCGGCCATGTTACATTCCTGTCATCGTATTTTTGAATCACTGTCCAAAGAACGGGGCATGTATCTTACTATTCGGACAGTGGCAAGGAGATCTCAATTTTGATAGAAACCCCTTCCATGGTTTCATAATATGATATAAACTGTGAACATAAAGCAACTTTAGTTACTTACCGATCCGCCTTCACTGACGCGCTTAGTCAGATAGGGGATGCGGCCATTATGTATTATGACATTGGAAGCTATTGATGTACTACCCATTATTTATGAATGTGTCATGACTTGGGATCTACTATGTATGCCTGCAAATTGATGTGTCAACCTGTACCCATGATTTACTCGTTATGTCCCAGTGTGTGCGTCTAAATAAACTGTGTAAACAAAGATTCCAGCAGTCTGCATTGGTGCCTTGTAGACACAAGTGAATGAGTGTTTAGATTGGTCAGAACACGAACAGTACACCATTCGCGTTAATCACACTCTACACTTCTACTCCATATCTACACCATCCTGCGTCGGTTGAATTGACCAAGTTTAGGGCCTGCTTCCCCTGGAGCCTTAGAGGGAAACTACTGCTTACAGCTGCCTTTGCCTTCCCTAACTCAGGACTAGGGTGAGTTACCCATTTACAGCTGGGTAGACTGGAGCATGCCTGATCTCAACAACTCTGTACACTACAATGGACATATACAGTAGTGACACCACAAACAACATGTTACAGTGATTGATAGTGGAGCTTTACAGAATGACCACTTTACACAGCACTTTACAGTGGTGAGCCAGATTCCTGGGTCCAGCCTACGCAGTTTTGTTGTGTTGAGAATCACATTTTACAGTTGCAAGAACATTTGTTTGACCACATCAACACCAGTAGGACAGCTATACAATCAATGTCAGCTTGACCTGTTCTGACAAGTGTAGCAATATCTGGGTCAGCACTTGTTGACATTTGGCACAGTACAGTCAGGATTCTAAACTAGTGATTGTTTATCCTGCTGAAATAGAAGAGCAATGTTGAACTTAAAGTGCAAATTTCATCGTTGGATCTTCTTATGTGCTCAAAAAAATTGAACAGTGTAACAATTAGAAAGCAAATCTATTACTCAATAAAGTGGTAGTCTAATTTGTTAAAACTGAGCATACAGTACAATACATTACAACTGCAACACATTTCATTATATGATACACACATTGATGATTTATATGTATTTATGTTTATATATTATTTGTTTATATGTGTGATTGTTATGTGTTTGCGGGCCTGGATGGGAGGTGACTAGAACAGGAAATACCAAGTGATATTGGTCTTGTTCTGGCGTTCTATAGGGAGCAATTTCTTAATTGAAATTTGCATGCAACATAGTTTGCAAATATTTGGTTAGTTGTGACGACTGTTTCATATTTGTATTTGTAACATTTTTCTGTTCTTTATTTTTGTTTGATTTGTTTGTATAATTGTAGGTCTCATCTTTCCTTTCATTTCAGTTCTTTACACCCTTATGTTTATACACTGTGGCGTTATTTGTCTTGTTATCTTATTGCAGTTATCATCACAGATTCTGTGATCATTTTTTTTTTCATTTCTCCTATTTAATTTAATTTGATCTCTGCAAATGTTTTCAGATTGTCTTTTCTTGTTTGTCCTTTGTAATGTCTTTAGTTGACATATGACATAGGAGGTATAGTTGAATACACTTATATTATAGTACAGATCAGTACTTTATGATTATTATTGTTATAAAACAAAGTGTACAAGACCTTTATAAGGCTTGTCTCCCAAAGTGATTGGTATAGGAAATATTATTTTCCACAGGTACTCAAGTGATCATTGATTACATTAAGGTATACAAGACCTTTATAAGGCTTGTCTCCCACAGTATTTGAGATATACAGTTATTGTTTCCCACAGGTACTCAAGTTATCATTGGTTATATGATAAACAAAATAACCATACAAGTTTTTCACTAAGACTAAGTCTATGGTATAGACTTGTCTCCCATTAAAATGAAATAGGGTAATTTATTTACTTTTTCAGGTTTCTGATTTAAGAAGACAAGATGTCTACATTAGATTACTTTATTGCACAAGGAAAATCTCTTGATAAGACTGGGAAAGACTTAGAACAATGGGCTGTTGCTCAATATGACAAAGCATTAGCTGCAGAAGAGAAAAAAACTGCTGCTGCTGTTGAAGAAAGAAAAGCTGCTGCTGAGGAAAAAAAAGCTGCTGCAGAAGAGAGAAAAGCTCTGGCTGAAGAAAAAAGATTAGAAAAAGAAGCTGATACTGCTGCTGAACTAAAGAAATTGCAGATGCAAGTGGAGGAAAGGAGATTTGATGCAGAACAGAAAAAATTAGAAGTTGCAGCAGAACAGAAAAAATTAGAAGTTGCAGCTGAACAGAAAAAATTAGAAGTTGCAGCTGAACAGAAATAATTAGAAGCTGCTGCTGCAGCTGAACAGAAAAGATTAGATAGAGAAGCTGAAGAGAGAAAAGCAATAAGAGAACATGAGTTTGAATTAGAGAAATTGAAATTGACAAGTATGAGTAATATTAATCAGGCATCTGGTGGTAATGGTAAACCTTTTAATTATAAGGTCAAGGTGCCAGCGTTCAACTCTGCCAGTGATGATATAACATTCTGGCTTGATAGATTTGAACGTGCTTGTCGAGCTCATAATGTTGACAAATCACAGTATGTGCATCAGTTGTCTGAAAATTTAAAAGGGGAGTCTCTGACTAAGTTATCTTTGGTTGAAGAGGCCGACAAGGATAATTACGATGCTATTAGGGCAGCTTTGATAAAGAGATATCAGCTGTCAGAAGAAGGTTATCGTCTTTTGTTTAAAACAATGAGACCTGAGGTAGGTTTAGAATTCTCAGATTTCATTTCAAAAGCACGACTTACACTCTTACGATGGATTGAATTATCCAAAATAGAGAAAACATTTGATGGTCTTACGGATTTATTGCTAAGAGACAAGGTCATGTCTTCGGTAAATAAACCATTCCTAGAGTTCTTACATGAGCGTAAACCTAGTACATCAAAGCAAATGGAAGAATATTGTGACCAGTATGCCACGGCACACCCTGACATGATTCTTAGTAACTCGAACATCAAAGAGAGTATGCCAGTTGCTTCGGCAACAGAATATAATCAGAATTACTCACACAAATTCCAAGGAGCTAAAAATAAATTTGATAAAAAGGTTAATTGGAATAAATATCAAAACCAAGATAACCACTCAAATCAGGGTTCTTCTTCGAAGAACTGGAATCGGGCTGATAGTCCTCGACACGCGAGGGGTACCCATAATTTTAGAAATTCTCGAAAAGGGAGTAGTTATAGGAACTACCCAAGTGCTTCATGGAGACAAAAGAACCAATATTACAGGGATACTCAGTATAATGAGCGTGATGATTATGATCATGAATATTATGATTCAAACCCAAATAGGGGTTATAACAGAGGAAATAATAATTATAGAGACAATTATAACCGAGATAGATCACAACACAAAAGACATGGTAAATCTTATTACCAGGCTAACTCTGCACAACAGGAGTTCCACGACGCCGGTAATCAGAATAATGATAAAAAAGACTCCAATAGTGTAGCAAATTCCGCTTTCGATTTTGCTAGAGCATCTCAGTGTTCGCAATGCAAAACATTATTCGATCCAACCACAGTTTCTACTTTAAGCTGCGGTCACCCGCTTCCCGCTCTCCCTGCGTCAATCGCGCATAATGGAAGGGGTGCTCTTGTTTTCAATAGAGGCCTAATAGATGGTACTCCGGTATCAATTCTTTTCGATTCGGGGTGCACTATTATCGGAGTGAGGCAATCACTCGTAAATCATTCTCGAGCTACAGGCAATGTAGTCAAATGTGTAACATTTGGTGGCACATTGGAGAAGTACTCCACTGCCATTATCAATATTGCTACGCCTTTCTTTACAGGAGAGGTGCAAGCATGTCTCTTGTCGAATCCGATCGCTGATCTTATCATCGGTCGCATTCATGGAGTGAAAGAATGCACTCCACAGCAAATTTCTAATTGGGAAAATGTTAATATGCAATCTGCTAATGCAGTAATCACTAGGGCTCAAGCTCTTAATATGCCGCAATCTTCAAATTCTGAAGATAATGATGCGCAGATCCAAGATGATCCCTTGGAGATTTCCCATGATTCCTTTATAAAACAGCAGGAAGATGATCCTACTCTAAAGAAATTCTTTACTCTGGCAACAAAAGGTGATCCGAATAAGGATACTAATCGTAAATCTTGGATTACGATGAAGAATGGCGTACTTGTACGTATGGTACAAGACTCCGCTAAGTCCATTCATTCTCAAATCCTTGTGCCTAAAAATATGAGAGTTAAAATCTTACAGCACGCTCATGATTCGCAGTGTGCTGGACATATGGGTTTTTCACGCACTAAAGCTAGAGTTCTTGAATCTTTCTTTTGGCCTGCTGTGAATAAGGACATACGAATCTATTGTCGATCTTGTAAGGTATGTCAAGAGATTAAATCCAGAGGTCCACGCAATGATGCACCTATTCAGGCTGCAGACATTCCCATTCGACCATTTCAAAAAATGGCGATAGACATCATTGGTCCATTTAAGATAAAGTCTGCTAGAGGACACCAATTTATTTTGACGTGTGTTGATATGTGCACACGTTGGCCGGAGGCTGTTCCTTTAAAGAGCATAACTACTGCTGATGTCGCAGATGCTCTTTGGTTAATATTTTCTCGTCTGGGATTTCCAGCAGAAATATTATCCGACCATGGTACCCAATTCATATCGGATACCATGTCTCAAGTAATGTCGACTCTTAAGATAGAGAGATCGCTGAGTAGTATTTATCATCCTATGTCCAATGGGATGGTGGAACGTCTGAATAGAACTCTGAAAAACCTACTAGGTAAGATAACAGAAGATCATCCTCAGGATTGGGATAGGGTTTTACCCGCGGCTCTCTTTGCATATAGAGAGGTCGCCAACGAACATACAGGATTTTCTCCCTTTGAACTTGTTTTTGGCGCGAAACCGCGAGGTTAGAGACACAAGATTATTGAAGCATGCAAATTGGCAACTGCTTCTTCTGAATTTGCGAAACAGAAGGCAAGGGAATTTGCCAATAAAAAGAGATGCTTGCGACAACTTTGTAGGGAAAATAGACTTCTTATTTCTTGGAAAGGTCCGTACGATATAATATCAAAAGTTTCCGATGTTGACTATATCGTCGATATTGACGGGAAGCGTAAAACCTTCCACATCAACATGCTCACGGAATTCCATGAACGTCCGGATTATTTACAACCTGTTTTCCAGGCAACGGACGATTTTCCAGTCCAACATGGACAGTACTCATCTCTGTCAGTAATACAGGATGAGGAAACGAGTTTCTCGGATGTAAATCTACCTTTTCCAATGATTCCTCTTCACTCTAATGAATCATGGAAAGATGTTGCAATTTCTCCCGAATTATCTCCAGGAGAGCAGAAACAAGTTTCTACTATGTTAGAACAATTTCAGGATGTCCTTACTGACATTCCTGGTCAAACTGATGTCATTCAACATGACATTATTCTTACTGACCATAGTCCTATAAGAGTCAGACCGTATCCTATTCCGATACATTTTCAAGCACAGGTAGAGAAAGAGTTGGATGAGATGATAGAGTTAAAAATTATTGAACCATCCACATCAGCATATTCTTCGCCGATGGTTATTGTACGGAAAAAAGACAATAACATACGTCTTTGCGTGGATTATCGAAAATTGAACCAAGTGACGAAATTTGATGCTGAACCTATGCCTTTACTAGAAGAGCTACTTACGAGACTATCGAATTCTCATTTCTTTACTAAACTCGATTTGTCTAAGGGATATTGGGAAGTTCCATTATCCGAACACGCCAAACCGTTTACTGCTTTTTCGACGCCTAGGGGTCTATTCCAATGGAATTTCATGCCTTTCGGTCTTATGAACGCCCCTGCAACATTCGTACGCATGATGCGTCGAATCCTATCTCATCGCTCAGATGTCATTGCGTATCTTGATGACATCTGTATTTTCAGTGATACTTGGAACGATCACTATAATGGGATAAATGAACTATTGTCTATCTTACGCGAGCATAACCTGACAGCGAAACCATCGAAAGCATGTATTGGTTTTAGCGAAATATCTTTCTTAGGACACCGTGTTGGTCATGGGTTCCTAAAAACAGAAGACCATAATACAAGTAAGATACCTAACATTTCTATTCCTAAGACTAAAAAGCAAGTGCGAAGTCTCTTAGGTCTAATACAATTTTATGGACGATTCATTCCGAATCTGTCCTCCATTATGTCACCTCTTTCTTCCTTGCTAAAGAAAGGGTCTCCTAATGTAGTCCATTGGACTCAAGAATGTCAATCCTCTTTGGATAAGGTTAAAACTATGTTTTCTACTTTACCTATCCTAGTATTGCCCTCTAAGGATAAGACATTTATTCTTCGTAGTGACGCTTCATCCACCGGGATTGGAGCAGCACTAATGCAAGAGTATTCTGGAACTCTGCATCCTGTGATGTATATTTCTCGTAAATTAAATGCCGCAGAGAAGAACTACTCGGTCCTAGACCGTGAATTATTGGCTATGGTTTGGTCAATCCTTAAACTGCAAAGATTTCTTCTTGGCGCGCATTTCATCGTGGAAACTGACCAGAAAGCTCTTACGGCTATTCAGAGTAAAAATCTGAAGAGCGCGAGATCAACGCGTTACGCAATTGCTCTGCAGCCATTTCATTTTTCGGTGCGAGCTATCAGAAAATGTGATGGCAGATATTTTGTCTAGATGCCCACATGATTCATAACTGTTAAATTATATACCTAACTTTGATACAGTTGTTCCTACGTTGAAATGTGTACACATAGGTAATATCATATATTGATTGTAACACTACTTAGCGGTTCATTGATGTTTATTCACCGCTGATCTTTCAATGTTTTTTCGTCTTTGATGATCATGATGTTAAGATATCTTAGATGAAATTTATGTATAAACTAATATAGTAAAGCTAGATAACTCATGATTGATTTACACTTTTGATCATAGGAGTAATCGTTCTTGATATTGATTCGGCGCATGGATATGACACCCATGTCCATACTTATTTGTTAGGGCCAGAAAATATATTAATTTGCTTATTATGTTTATGGCCTGAATTCATATGTATTACATATTATTAGTACAAGTAGAATCAGTCCTATATTGTATATTTTTGATGGGTAGGCAGGACTATATTCTTGTTATGCCGCTCTAGCGGAAGTATGAGTTGTCTTGACAAGTCGTGATGAGTTCCGAGGTACCGTTTACAATGGCGGTTACGCATTTTCCAGGGCTGGTACATTCTTCAATAAAAATGATTTATGAAGTGGTTTTCTTCTGTAGGAGATTGTGTCTCTACTAGAGTTTGTGTTAGAGACTCTCCTAATGTACGGTACCATGTATGATTCGGACTCCAGGTAATTCCAGACCCTATTTTTGATGATCTCATGTCGGTTAGACCTAGCTGGAATATTATGCTTCGCAACGCTAGGGTCGTGTTTGTATCGACAAAGATGACGGGCTTCCATACAACAATTATGTCTACGTGAAGTAACTGGATTACTGTAGAACTGTATGGAGAAACTTTAGGAAATCATTCATATGTATTTCGAATTAACTTTGGCTTATATATATACCCTCCTGTGAGCGAGTGAGCGACAACTCAGGAAGGCGGCCATGTTACATTCCTGTCATCGTATTTTTGAATCACTGTCCAAAGAACGGGGCATGTATCTTACTATTCGGACAGTGGCAAGGAGATCTCAATTTTGATAGAAACCCCTTCCATGGTTTCATAATATGATATAAACTGTGAACATAAAGCAACTTTAGTTACTTACCGATCCGCTTTCACTGACGCGCTTAGTCAGATAGGGTATGCGGCCATTATGTATCATGACATTGGAAGCTATTGATGTACTACCCATTATTTATGAATGTGTCATGACTTGGGATCTACTATGTATGCCTGCAAATTGATGTGTCAACCTGTACCCATGATTTACTCGTTATGTCCCAGTGTGTGCGTCTAAATAAACTGTGTAAACAAAGATTCCGGCAGTCTGCATTGGTGCCTTGTAGACACAAGTGAATGAGTGTTTAGATTGGTCAGAACACGAACAGTACACCATTCGCGTTAATCACACTCTACACTTCTACTCCATATCTACACCATCCTGCGTCGGTTGAATTGACCAAGTTTAGGGCCTGCTTCCCCTGGAGCCTTAGAGGGAAACTACTGCTTACAGCTGCCTTTGCCTTCCCTAACTCAGGACTAGGGTGAGTTACCCATTTACAGCTGGGTAGACTGCAGCATGCCTGATCTCAACAACTCTGTACACTACAATGGACATATACAGTAGTGACACCACAAACAACATGTTACAGTGATTGATAGTGGAGCTTTACAGAATGACCACTTTACACAGCACTTTACAGGAACAATAAACTGTAAATACTATTATTCAATCTTGCTTAATTATTCTAATTAAGTCAATGTTCTGTTTGATAGATATTACATGTTAATAATTAATTACCCCTAGATAATTAGCCATACAAAAACAAATATATATCCATTATTCACTGTGGGATCTGGAGAGGTAGCAGATAGATCTTCAGGACCCAACACTATCATCATACCTGTAGATTTACATTCTTGACCCCACTTTGATGTCGATACACCCTTACTCTTTTCCCTTAATGTTCTAAACTGCTAAAATTAGATAATAGAGATCATCATTGGTCAACAGCAAAGAAGCTTAATGCTAACTGCGTGCGTATTAAGTCAGGTACGTCACGCACACATTCATTTAAAAGAGAGAAAAAGAGAGAGAGAGACACACACGCATACGCATGCAGAGAGAGAGAGAGACAGACAGACAGACAGAGAGTGAAAGAGAGAGAAATGGTGAGAAGAGACATTCATGCCGCACTCCAGTTCTTATCTCAATGAGTTTTCCAAGTTATTTTCATCATGTAAAAGAAACTGCCACGGAAAGTACCTCTGCTAAATCATGTGAATGTTTTTGTGCAGGTTTCCTGCAAGGGTTCAGCTGCAGTGGTGACTACATGCTCCAATGGGAGCGAAAAGGAAAATGATTTTGCCAGATCTATATCAGAAATATAAATACGTAATTATTGGTGTCTTTGTTTGATGTCTTGTAAAAGGGAAGTAAAAAAGTTTAACCATAGGCGCAGAGAAAGAAAGAGAGAGAGAGAGAGAGAGAGAGAGAGAGAGAGAGAGAGAGAGAGAGAGAGAGAGAGATAAATGGGACGAGGAGTAGCTGGTGTTCATTACTGTAAACCAGTGGTTCTCCCAGGTGGCCATGCCATATTTCTAGGGGCTTTCAGTAAGATAGTAAAGTACCTTTTTTCCAGCTAACAGCGACTATGAGGGGGTCCACAGAGGTAAATAAGGATCAGTTTGGGGGGGGGGGAGGGGGGGGGGGGGGGGGGGGGAAGGGGGTGGGCCTTAAGCAAAAAAAAAAAATGTTGAGAAACCCTGCTCTAAACGATTCAATTATATTTGCAAGACCTGGCAAGACCGTTGGGTATCTACACACAACAATATTCTTATTGCTAAACTGATTGAAGTGAACATTCGTATCATAAACTTGCAGACCTGGAGTGGAATTATAATCATGATGAGAACATTATTCAAGCTAGGTTGAACGACAGGGGGAAAAAAACCATACAAAAAATTTACATACGCAGGTTCATAACACGAAGAGTACAAACGTTGATGTACACCGGTTCCCAAAAAAGTCGGAACAAAAATTTGCAGACGCAGGTATGGTGGTATCCAACTAAATTTATTTTGTTTTTCCAAAAAAATATTCTCCCCGCTCCTGGCCGTCTGCATGACAGCAAGACATGTTATCGTAGATTCAGATTCTTTGTCGACAAGTGCATGTCAATTTTCTTCCTTTTTTCTCATTATGGAGAATGGATCCACTACTTCGGCTGTTCACATTGCGGGAAGCCTACATCAGTGCATTCCTGTACTCTTCAAGTTGTGGTTTCTGTTCCAGTTTGTCCTATACCATGTCACACACAAAATGATGCGTATTACTAGCTCAGCGGAAGGGAACAATTGATAATCTTCAGACTCTGCATTGGCTACAACAGATTGAGATACCATCTATTCAACAAGCTAAAGATAGCTACTACCGATAAGTGTAAATGCGGCTCTTATAAAATGACTGCCGAACATCTGTTACAAAGATGTCCAACATATGAGAAACAGAGAAAGTACATATGGCCGTCACCAGTAGCATTCCTGGAACAACTCTATGGAGATGCAAATAGCCTCAAGCTGACTATGGCTTTCTTTGAAAATAATCAAGCAGACGTCTGAGAGTGTACGAAGAAGTACCCGTTCAATTTACATAATGAAGTTGTTCAGGCATTACCTCATATTAGTTGCCTCTTACGACATGCATCAAGTAGCAGTAGTATTGTTATTTCTTTGTCTCTCCGGAAACCAGCGGTAACTGACACGGGTTGCCTCCCCTTGCTCTGCAGTGATGGTCCAACAATGGCTAAAACCTAGAGTATCTAATGTGAGTCTTCAAAGGTGTCTACCTTAGCACAAGATTACTCTTGGCAGGGATGCAAATAGAAGGATGATAATGCTTCTACCTTGAGGGAGTCTTCACAAGATATTCAGAAGTCAAGAACAATGCTGAATGTGTTTTAGCATAGTTAACTTAATATCTGCCCGCCGTCTGTTGTGAAGAGATATATTGGATAATTGAGTTCGTTCAAGTCCCCAACTGAATTAACAGTAAAATTCTTCTGAATAGCTATATATATATATACATATTAAAGATACTGATTCATGCTTGTGCACTTCTCTCTGCCATGACCGAATCAACTAGAGCTTTATAAAAAAAAGCATGTACTTACTTAGTCGTTCCCCTTCTACTGCATGTAACAAATTTAATGATATATTATTTTAACAGAAGTGAAATGAATATGGGTGATAGATGTGATGCAGAAAAAAATGTGTCCTCATTGAGGTTAAGGTGGAGTTCGTAGAATGCTGGCTTTCTACATGTATGACTTGTCAGGTCTCTGAATGCGGCTGCTGCTGTTTCGTCAATCCGTTGTCTGTGACGAGGACACGTCCCAAGCGAGGGTGCGGGGGTAAGCTCTCCTGGTGTCAATGCTAATATCCCCACAGGCCCGTCGAACGTAGCCATCTAGTGTCAACACCAAGTTTCTGAATCACAGATACGTAGCGTTGAATCGTACCACAAATGGTCTTGTAGCCTCGTACCACAAATGGTCTTGCAGAAGCATACCACAGATGGTCTTGCAGATTCGTATCAAAAGGTTTAGAAGAAATAGAAGGAACAAACGCCTCTGCTGAGTCTTTATTTTTCTTATATTAATCAGGCACTTTTTCCGCTGTCTGTCCACCAGTTTTTGTCTCTCATAAATTTTATCTTCCCCGAGTATGCATCATATTCCCTATGATGAGAAATCACCATAAATGTTTATGTTAATTTAATGAAAAAATTGTGACTGGACAGCGGCGAGTGCAATGGCGTGTGCCTGAATAAGCATGGTTAAGTTTACAAAAAAAATAAAAAAATGATAATATAAACTATGCACATGCGGATGTAATCACCACTCACTCCCTGCTCCATTCGGAGTCTGGGGTTACCTCTGCTTTTGTTCCCTGTGAGAACTAGCACGAAACAATCAGCAGTGGTTGCTGTGGTGGTTTATGGATATACTCTTTTTATATGCTGAGGTTGCCAGCCTCGTATGAATTTGGAGAACCACTAGCAAGTACAAACATATCAAATTCAAACTGTAAAATATATGTTATAACTTACACCAGTAGTTGGGAATTACAATCTCCGGACATAGTTTTAGAATACACATGGCAACTTGCTTAGATGCCTCGAACACTTGGTCTGGTGTAATTTTAGAATCTCTCTCATGACGGATGCTCCGATTCCTAGGTCTCCAGTCTTTGTATTATAAAGTCGGGTTTTTTCTTGAGTCTCAATGGTGCCCAAATACTTTGTCCGGTCTTGTAATTTGGAATCCTGTCTGACTATTGGAGCTGCTACTTTGACGTTGCAATGCAGTATGTGTTTTGCCTCCTAATTTGCCAGGTTAGATTTCGCTTTAGCTTGTTGAATAGATGGTATCTCTATCTGTTGTGGCCCATGTGTAGTCTGAAGATTATCAATTGTTATCTTCCGCTGAGCTGGTAATAAGCATCATTGTGTGTGTGGCATTCTATAAAACAAATGGTACAGAAACCACAACTTGAAGAGTACAGGAATGCACTGATGCAGGCTTGCCGCAGTAGTGGATCCATTCTCCATAATGAGCAAAAAAGGAAGAAAAAAAAATTGACATGCACTTGCCGACAAAGAATCTGAATCTACAATAACAAATCTTACTGTCATGCAGACAGCCAGGAATGGAGAGAATATTTTTTTGGAAAAACAAAATAAATTTAGTTGGATGCACCATTCCTTCATATTTTTCCGCAGGGCGTTTCCGACAAAACTTACAATCAGAACGAAAGTATATTCCTTGCTCTCATTTGATCCAATCCTTGAGCAGAATTAAGTGGGTTGGGGTGTTAGTCATTGCTTTCCCCCTCGTGTTTTAAAATATCATTTTAAAATCTTAACACGTGACCTCCATCCGTTTCCTCTTAGGTAACCTTTCAAATCAGACTTGCAAGATAGTGTCATCGCTAATTTGTCTCCCCAGATGGGTTTATCTGTAAAAATTATTACAGAAAATTTTGGACGGAAGTGCTTATGCAATAATCACACGTACTTGAATTCGTTCGCCAGACGGATAATAGCTAACATACGCTGACTGCAGGCGTTTTCACAGGCAACAGTTTGGTCTTCCTTTGTAGTCTGACTCAGGATTGTCGCGATGAGCGGTCAACACCACAAGTGTTTAATCTCTATCTCTGGGTGGGCGGAAATGAGTTACGTTAAAAGTTCACATCATTTTACGACCATCACATCATCTTTCCTATCTGGGTTCACTCGCTCGGCGATAAAGTTAATCTGCCGTGCGGGAGTCAATTAGCCAAGAAATGACACGATTACAGTATGGAAAAGATCAACAAATGTAAGGAATGGTGGGGCACAATGTTATGTGCGGATAAAATGAAGAAATAAATGGATAATGTAGGAGAGAAAGAAGAAGCGTAAAAGGACGCGCGGAATGTCGTCACATACCCCGTCTTCTAAGATGTTTTTATTAAATATCAAGGTTTGGGCGTACACTTTTATGTGGTTTGTGCCTTACTCAAATGCTGTTATGGATGTCAGTGTTCCACTCTTCCATTCCATTATATCGTTGGCGAGCGACTGAGTTTCTCGCTTGGCAAAGTGTGCAGTTTTGTACGTACAGACGCACGCCTGCCCACCGTTTGGGCCAAAAGTAAATCTCCTTAAAGTTACTCATGGTGGTTCCCACTGGAATATGTTCCCCAGAGGACAACACATTTCCTGCTTTCATGATATGAGATCTTAAAGGGAGTGGCACGACTAATTGTTGGGTCCCCGGTCTCATACGTCGAAATAAAATTCCATCTCCTTTGTGGAAAGTTCCAGCTAAAACATGGGTTGGCATTATCTGACTTCTTTCAGAGTATAGCGCTAAAGTTATATCATCAGCTTGCACTTGTCGTAACTCTGCTTTACTATATAGAAGTGGTGAGTAGAGGTAAGAGTTGCCCAATGTTGGGTGTTGGATGTTCTGCTCTAACTCTTTTTTCGTAGTTTCATGCTTTTCACCATTCTGTTTGTGCGGGTTATGGCGAACAGAACAATCTTTCACAAACTATCGAATATCCTGTTGCATGCCTGGCCAGAAGTGCTTGAGGGAAACCTGTCAAACTAGGGCACGTGCTTCTCTGGGGGTTGTGGCAGGGTCGAATGCATTTCCTGCATTAAGCAGGGCCTATAGGGAATGGGGCAATGAAGCGAAAGGTTTTTATGAGTGTAGTAGTCAGTAGTAGTTACTGAAGGAACTGAAGAAGAATTCAGTTTGATCAGAATGTAGTTCCAGTGTCAGAGAAGAGCACTAGCATCACAGGATAGTCACGGCTGTGAAGGTCTCTACTTCAGATAGTATTCCGATTAAAGATGGAGCCTAAGATGCCACATTGCTTTGTAACTAACCTATGATAAACAACAATTCAGTAAAATTTCAAAATCAACAATATAAAATTAGTAAGTCAGCTGATTACAATTACTGAATCAATTTATTTATGTACATCTATAATTTTTCTTGTGCAAATGTGAGATGATGAAAAATGATTAAAATCTGAGTGAATAAAATTTAATTACAAAATTACTTTATAGTTGAGTTACACTCAATACTAAATAAGAGGTCCTTTCTTGAATCTTCAAATAACATAAAAATGTTCATCCAAATGTTCCTTTATCACTAAAGTATTTCTTGTCTGGGTTAGTGTTTCAGAACTGTTTTCTCATCCCGACACCTTAGTAAATAAGCTTTGGTTTGATTTCACAAGGATTGCAGGAATGTGGTCACATAGAATACTTACATTAAAGTATGCACAGCAGTATCCGTTGAAGGTCTTGCTCTAGACCACCAAGCAGTGATGGGGCCTAAGGCTGAAATCCAGATGACAATATCTGATGCTCCTGTGGTTGTTCAGGAAGGCAACTATCGATCTAGGATTCTAGGCCACTGATGTATGACACAGATCAACCTGGGGACAATATGGAACAAGTGGCTAGCCTTTGGTGTTAGGGTACTGTGGTGAAAAATTCTTATACCCATATATAAATTAAAACATAAATATAAAGCATAAAGTAAATATATGAAAGAAAGAAGAATGGAGCAAGACCAGTGCGTTCCCAATGGCAGAAAAGCCTGAGAATAATAACACAGTCATAACGCAACACACGATCTCTGCTTTTCCTACTGCATTCTACAAATAAATGTGTCGCCACACCCACGGTATAAAATGTGTACTGTAATTCTTAGACGACCTTGATATGCAAACTGCATAATGACCTAGATACAAATACTACATTAAAGAAATTATACACACAAAGTTGACCTAAAAAGACAGACGGGCTAAGCAGAGACGAGAAAGGATAGACGGAGCGAAGCAATAATACTACGTCGTCTCGCGATTAAAAAGTGAACGCCAATCACACGCGAAACGCATGAAGGCCTGATTTTTTTCAAATAAACAGTGATAAAAAAACACTAACGATACGAGGTTAGGTTTTGAAAACAGGTTTAAAGTCTTATTGGGAAACCTGACATTCTACTGTTTTATGTCTAAGCTCCTGACATTAGTCTGACAGTACAAAAGACATCCCATAGTATGGAAGTGAACAGGTGGTAACAGCACGACTATCATAGAAAAATACATATTTTGAACGAAGCCACTTAGCCCCATTAAACTTATATATTCTTGTACCTTAGGACTTGCTGACAAGGAATATGTTATATGTTACGCAAATAGTCTATGAATTAACACATTATAGCCAAAATCCTATAGTGGGGTTGACTGACAGCACAAGATCATATCTGCTTATTTTTTTTAATGGCATGTTTGGAAAACACTGCTTTGGGGGAAATGAGGCCGACAAGTTAGATACGATTTGATTGGCTGTAGTAAAATTTAAGGCGAAACCTTATTGGTCTAACTGCAAATACAAATATTGTTGTTAATGGCAACTTATAGGATGGATAGTTTTTTTCATACGCTCATGTAAACATGGCCTGATTGGTTAGAACATTAGATATGGTCAAATAGAAGCGTCAGTTCACTGCCATTTTTGAAAATAAATCTTGTGAAAATCAAGTGCGTTGAGAGCAGGCTAAGAATTTTCTAATAAAAGGAAAAGCCTGGACAAAGGCAGATCAAAATTGTGCCAGAATTCATCGCCAGTCAACGTTACTTGTTTAATATTTCCTTGAATTGTGGTAAGCTAGACATATTTAATATATTTTATATGAAAATTGAATGTGAAATGATAAATTATGTCTGTATGTGTGTGGTTCAGTAGCAAACATGAGACAAAGCCTAGATATTGCTCCACCTTGTAAAGATTGTCAGAGAGGAGTATAACTGCCTATACAGATAGATATATTGGATTGCCATATGTAACATGACACCTATCCTATTGTATAGAAGGGATTAACGCTGGAATTGCAGAGGCGTTGTAACCATTAGGGAGAGGAATACTGGTGTATATTGTCACATGAAAAGCTAGCAGTTGGACTACAGCTCTGAACTTTATGTTTGTACTGTCTTGTACGTCAGTGTGGAAATATATATTAGTTATGAAGAAGGAGGCATAACCTTCTTATTTCAGGGACCGTGGTACTGATGTTAATATAGCAGCACATGGTCTGAGCCTTGCTTGATCCAGAACTCTGGCAGCAGACTCCTTGCCCAAGATATCAGCCATTGTGGGTTTTTCTAGCAAACTAAGAAGCAAGCGAGCAGAGGATACAGTTTTCCTGCAGCCGCCATATGAGCTAAGAATGTTTCAGCACGAGCAGCTCACCCTTGTATAACCCACCTCAATTGACTTACATAAATAGTCCAAGAGGGACAGTAATTGTTTTAAAAAAGTAAAAGAATCTGTGAATCCTTTAATATTATTTCCACCAGTAACAAACACATGAAGTCGTGATGACAACCAACAACCTAGCTCAAACAGCCAGTATTGCCTCATAATACTACCTCACAAAATTACACTCATATTATAATAATATTATATGTCGGGACAAAGATCCTTTGTATAAAATTTTGTACATAAACATTGTGTTTACATTTGATTGTGATTCCTGATTCACTGTGTAGTAGGATCAGGATATCTATTTATTGAAAAAAATTCAATACATTTGTTAAAATTTAACCCTTGACTTAATAAGATAATCTTTAGAGTGTTAGTTGTTTGTGACTGTCATATTGTTGTCACTTTGTTGAGGATCTTAACTTAGATGTTTATCTGTTTGTTGGTTGTTGTGAATTACACTACATCACTATCATAACCCTAGACATTAAACGTAGTCATCACTAAATTGAAGAATAAGTCTGATTGAGGTCTAAAAGTGGTAGCAAGTAAGGTCATCTGTAAGACACCAAACTTATTAGATACAGATACCTTCACAGCTGATCTCAGACAGTACACTAAGTCCCCTATAACTATATTTACATAATCCCAACTTACCACATATATTGGGGGCTCGTCCGGGATTTTGAACCTTCTCCTAGCACATATATTGGGGGGAGTTCACTTCAGGGAATAATAAAAATTAAAAAGGTATTCTTGGGTGGAAAATAAATAAGGTTGAGCTCTCAGTGCTTGTGGTTGTCCTTAATATAATTAGTCATAGATAAAATTGTTTAGTTAAACATTGTATAAATTTGCCTGTTAGAAAATGGCAGACCTGGCAAAGTTTCGATCTGCTGCTGTACAGGCTGCTAAAGAATTAGGAATGGACGGGCAAATTATGATTGCTTATGTCACAACTGAATGTGACAAATTCATTGAACGCGAAGAAAAAAGATTAGAGAAAGAAGCTGAAAGAAAGTTAGAGGCTGAAAAAGAACTTAAGAGGTTGCAGATTGAGGCTGACAAAGAGGCTAAGGCATTGGAGGCAGAAAAAGAGATTAAAAGGCTCCAGTATGAAGAGAAGAAGCTGGAGGCAGAAAGAGAGGAAAGAAGGCAAGCTAAGAAAGAGAAGAAAGGAGACAGGCTGCAGAAAGGGAGGCAGAAGACAAGAGATTGACTGCCGAAATGGAAGCAGCAAAGGAAGAGAAAAGATTACAGAGGGAACACGAGTTACGACTAAGGGAGTTTGAGTTTCAAGGCCATGCTCCTGAAAATGGTGCCAGTCCCTTTACCTCTGATGCTACTGTTAGTCAGGGAGCCTCAACCTCAGCTATGAGTTTTCATTTAGATCATTTTGTTGAGAAAGACGATGACATCGAGAGTTACCTAAATAGATATGAACTGTTAGCTACCACGTATGGGTTAAAGAGAGAAAGGTGGAGCTTAAAGTTATCGCAAGGGCTTAGTGGTACAGCTTATGACGTTTTTGCCAAGATGAGCAGAGATGACCAAGACAATTATGACATGTTAAAGCAGGCTCTGTTGCTAAGATATGAAAAGAATGGAGAATATTATAGTAACAAGTTCAGGAATGCTAAACTACTGTCAGGTGAAACCTATCACCAGTTCTCTGCACGGTTAGAGACATACTTGGAGAAATGGACGGATCTGGGGAAAACCCAAGATCTTAAGGAAATGATCCTTATAGAGCAGCTAAGAGAGTCCATGGCTCCAGACCTGAGAAAGTTTCTCATGGAACAAGGTGCAGAGAGGCTGGGTGAGTTACTAAATGTTGCTGAAAGATATCAGGCAGCTCAAGCAGAGGTAACAGGTAATAAAAAGAAACAGGTAGACAATTTTAAGGCACCACATAACTTTAATAAATTTGATCATAGAGATCAGAACAACGGTAAGCACCAGTTTGATAGGCCACGGTATGATAATAAAAATAAAACCCCACAATTCGATGAAAGGAAATTTGATGAAAGAAAATCTTTCAACCAAAAAAAAGGTGGTGTAACAATTGTCGAATGGACAATCATGATACTGACCGTTGTAGAAGGAAACCTGTGCATATGGCCACCCTTCAGGTCAGGACGACCTCTAGAAAGGAGGAGGATATTCTGATAGATACCACTCCAGATGAGATGAGGAAGGCGCAGGCTGGGGATAAGACCCTCAAGCCTTGTTTTAGGAAATTGTCCAATTGCCATACACCCCCAGGAAAAGGAGACTTCTATGTGAAGAACAAACTGATATACCGGAAGACCGGAACTAGATCCAAAGGTCAGGGACAGCTGGTACTTCCTAAAAGGTATAGGGCAGACTTAATAAGGAGCTTACATGTGAGAAACGATGGGGACCATGAAAAAATAGGTACCATCATCCAAAAGGTAGCTCAAAATTATTATTGGCCCAAGGCAAGGTGGGACATTGAGAATTTTGTAGAAAGGTGTAGCATAGCACATGAGGGAACACCCACAAGTGGGAACATTGATCAGGACCTGGACACGCCACTGGGCAAACGTAGGCCTGGAAATAGAAAGAATAATAAAGTGGACCAAGTGGAATGGGAAGCCCCTTTTCACGGACAATCTTCAATTGACTGTTTTACAATGGCCACTATGCAGAGAGTAAAAAAAGATGTCTTACCCCAGGATAAGCCGAAAATTCCTCAATCGGACTTATGTAAACTGGAGGAAGAAGATGTAGAGAGGAAATCTCTCATCAAGAATTCTAAGTGGGGAGAAAGCCCCAAAGAAAAAATTGGTAGCGGTCGTTTTGTGCCTGATGATTCTGGGAAGAAAAGTCATCACAACAGTGCTTCAAGTGCAAAGGACCTGACATGTGCCAGGAAAAATAAGTTTGTGAATTTAAAAGTCCATATGTAACTGTTAAGAACGTGGACTGATGAAAAGGCAGAGGAAAATATTACATCATCATACCAATATGTGAATGAGCTGAACCACTCGTTTAAAAACTGGCTGGAAACTTGCCAATGAAAATTTGAGACAAGCCAGGAAAAAACATGCTGCCTATTACAACAAGAAAGCTAAAGACAGAGATTTGGCTGTGGGAGAGAAGGTACTGCTTCTTCTACCCGGTAGCCAGAATAAGTTGCAAATTGGATGGCAAGGTCCATATACAGTTCTAGAGAAGGTGTCTAGAACAAATTATAAGATAGATAAAAAGGGGAAAGAAAAAATCTATCATGTGAATCTCCTGAAGAAATATTTGGAAAGAGAAAATCAGGAAGAGACACATTTGCTGACCTTGTCTATTGCAATGGAGATGAAAAAAGAACCACTTTCATCATTTGAATATCCATTACACCCCTGTGAGACAGCGGCACAGGTGAAAATCAGTACACACTTAACGAAAGATCATAAGGAGAGAGTGCAACAGGTTCTAGATGATCATACAGAGGTGTTAACGGACCGTCCGGGGCATACAAACTTATTGGAATATGATATGAAACTTATAGACCCAACACCTGTATGTATGAAAGCATATTCGATTCCTTTCGCTAAGGAGAAAGCTTTGAAGGAAGAGATAGACTATTTGTTAAAGGAAGGAATTATTTCACACAGTGAATCTTCGTATAGTTCCAGTGTGGTTCTCTTTAGAAAACCCTCTGGAGAACATAGACTCTGTATAGATTACAGCAGACTGCATGCTATCACAGAAGGTCAGGTGGATCCATTGCCGGATACAAATCAGCTGTTTGCCAGGCTGAATAAAGCTAAATATTTCTCAAAGGTGGATCTGAGCAAAGGCTACTATCAGATTCCAGTAAAACCTGAGGTTAGACCTTATCTAGCTTTTAGTACATCAGAGGGACACTATGAATTTAACAGATTGCCATTTGGATTGAAAAATGCGCCCAGTGTCTTCTCTAGGATGATGAGAAAATTGTTGGATCCTCTGAATAATCCATGTATAACAAACTTCATGGATGATATCCTTATAGCGACAGAAACATTTGAGGAACACATTAACTCTCTGAACATGTTGTTTGATCGACTTAAAGAAGCGAATTTGACAGCCCGACCAAATAAATGTTGCGTTGGATGTAAAGAATTAGAATTCTTGGGGAATCCCAAGAGACCTGTGAGTTTGGCATCAGTCACATGCACAGTTGGCATCAGTCTCATGCAGTGACATCCTTGTGGGAACAATGACTCTTCTTTTCCGTTGTCTCCTCAGAGTCCGCCATAAACCACTCACAGTCC
>JAMPIV010013266.1:0-201433 GCA_024509875.1 Oreohelix idahoensis
GGTGGGGGGTTGGTGGGGATTATATATTTTATTTTTTATATGGTGGGGTTGTGGGTTTTTGTTGGTGGTGGTTGTGGGAGAAATGTATTAATATGTTTATAATAAAAAGATAAATATGTATAATAGTTAAAAATTTTTAAGTTGTTTATTTAGGTTTTATAGGTAAAAATTTGATTTGTTTTTTCAAATTACCAACGATCTGAAAAGTAGTGGAAGAACATGTAAAATAGTTAAAGGTAATAAAGAATGTTTATGAAAGTAATAATTAGTTTTAAAATAATAAGTTAGTTAAATTTTGGACTGTTTAAAATATGTTGTTATGATTATAGATTACGATAAATGGTTATAAAATAATTTGTTTTTTCGATGTGTTTATATTGTTTAATTGGGAAGTAAAAATTCATTCAGCGGTTTTTCGGTTAGCGCTCGAGTTTTCAAGAAGAATTAACAGCGGTAGTCGAGGGATGGCTGTATACATGACAGACATCTCAGCCATTTCAATGTTTACTAGCAATTTTAAGAGTCTGCAAAACTCCAGTGACATTGCCATGTATCATGACCACACAATCGTCCAATGCTTTCTTTGAAAAGAAGGATAGAGGAAGAGGAAAAGTTATAAACAAAGAACAACGCTTACAACAACGGCAATGGAAAAAAATACTTGTATTGCAAAAGATGCTGTAATCCTGCTGTTTCTGTGTCAATCCGTCATTACCATTTAGCTCCCCAAGGAGCATAGGCTTTCAGCAAACACATGCCAAGTCCTGTCACGGGCAATTAGCTCAAGTTCTGTCATCGTCTTCCTCATCACTTTCATTTATATCTCCAGTTCTCTTCTCCGTGTGTGTTTTTTTTTTTTTTTGTCTACCTTTCCCTGAGGATTCCAAAACAAGGTCTGCTTTGAAAAGAAATCAACAGTTTCCTCAATGCGTGTCCCATCCATCTCCAGCGTCTTCTTCTCATCTCATGTTCCACTGGCACTTCTCTGATTCTTGTCATCAGTTCCACATTATTGACATTGTCATACCATTTCAGTCTTCTGTATTCTATGCAGGCTCCCATTTATGCACGTCCGTAGTTGTAAACTTCCTATTAATCTGTTCTCATTGTATTTGCTGCAGAAACTTAATTTTTGGGATTGATGATTTGTAACTGGTGTGGTTTATGTTCAATTACAGGGGCCTTCTTGATTCCTTACCTTTCCTGCATAATGTGTGTGGGAGTCCCCACCTTCTTCCTCGAGGTAACACTAGGACAGTTCAGCAGCTCAGGCCCTTTAACATGCTGGGAGTTCTGTCCATTGTTATCAGGTATGTCTTCATCAGCGTGGGTCTTTGAGCAGGACGAAGTACCTGGGCACTAAAGGCAAGTGGCGCCGTAGCGGGCGAAAAAAAGTATATAAAAAAGAGTCAAATGGCTCGACTTATCTTCAGCTGTCGCACAATTCGCCCAGGCCAAAGCACGCAATGTACATCTTTTCTAAGAAACCGCTCAAACCAAAGCGTTACATATTTTTAACACACTGTTTGTATACTTATCGTGTTTTGGGTTTATAAGTGATAATTATATAAAACTATCTGCACTTTTATTCGCGAATTTACAAGATTTTCCAGTAGAATTTAACTAACTTTCTCTGCTAGAAGTGAAGAGGAGAAAGCGCACGTTAAACCTCTCACCCCGGGCACCGAATGCTATGAGTCTGGCCCTGGTCTTCATCCTCCTGACAGAAATATCAGTTATAAAATACGTCCTATGGTAGTCTTTCATAAATGGCTGCTTGCGCATAATAGAAGGATTGAAATGGCATGACAAGGTCACCAGTGGGGAACTGATGACAAGAGCCAGATAAGTGCCAGTGGAGCAAGAGATGAGAAGTTGACGCTGGCGATGGAAACGACATACCGTGGCCAAAATATGAAAACATGTTAAAATAGATTGGGAAATATTAAAAGAATATCAGAATACCATCAACATCAAACCCGACTAATAATGATGCTCCCAGAAAGAGTCATATGCGCAAAGGTAGGTTAATACAAATATAAGGATTAAACATTCTTGGATTTTGTGGTGACTATATAATTAGAATACATAGTGTTAACAGGTAAAATAGAATGACAACGAAAGACGACACTGTAATACTTAACGTATGACATGGAAAATAATCAACAAAAGAACTCATAAACTGCCCTAAAGTCAGTAAGTTGTTGAAAAATATGATTGCCTACATCTTTTAGTGTGTCTCCCGTTGATTGTCAGGTCAGGGTTTTAAGTTTGTTTCAGGAAACACTTGTGACCGCGCAATGGCCGCATCTGCATGCTCCGTCGGCAGCATTGCTTCAGACACTATAGAAGTCAGGAGCTGTCAGTTAAAGGGACGCTTGGCCACAACAAAAAAGCATCGCTCGTGTTGTTTGGTAGAATCACGTGCAGGTCACTGAGTACGGGACATCTGTGCATTTTTTGCTACAGGCATAACTTTTAGAGGACAATAACACCAAAAATAAAGACAAAACAATGTAATTTTTGAGTGACATCTTGTTGAATTTATAGGAAAAGGAATGTAGATATAACTATAAACAGTGGACATCTATCCACGATAACACCTGCACTGGTCGTTTAACTAGTGCGTGAGAATGACAATTATTCGCAACAGTTAGGTTTTACTGTAAACAAAGGCAAGCAGTGCAGATCACTGTGATACGTCATTAAATGGATGTGAAATGTTATAGAAAGGTTTTCACACCTCAAGGTCGTTTTAGGACAAATACAAATTTAATAAGAGAAAAGCATGTAATGTTGACAGACGTTAATTACATTTAGGAAAATGAATTTGGTAGTAACTATAAACAAGTTGACGTTTGTCCACGAGAACACCTGCGCTGGTGCAATTGAATCGTTTAATTAGGACGTGAGAAAGACAAGATACGTGCTGAAATCAGCATTTTACACTGTTGTCAGATTTACAGAAATCAGGGACTCCTGACGCTTTCCCAGAAAACAACTGAGAAAAACAGGTGCTGGGTGCAAAATGAAGGGGTATAAGTACTATTGGTTAGCACGGTCAACAACAACTAGAGACCGACAGATTTGATTTTATGGAGATTTAGATTTAGAGAGTTAGAGACTTTTAGAGAAGAGAACTAAAAATGTAGGAAGTTTGTTATAGGTCCACGGGCTAGACTATGTGGTGGGTTGATATTAATTATGTATATATTTGTGTAGCAGATGTGAAGTCAGCTATGCAAGCCCCTGAGGAAGTTTAATTTCTAAATATATGTCAGGGAACCTGTCTTGCTTCCACCAATGACTACCACCCGCTATGTATTTTATCCCCAATTTATATGTCCTGATGTATGGGTGTTGTGTAGCTAGATGTCTAGGGTATATGCAATGTATGTGAAGAAAATAACAACAACCACACTTTAAGGTTAATAAACAAGTAAGTAAACAACTCACTATTGGATTTTGGTCTGAACAATTTTTTACAAATGTATTAATTATAATTGAGTTGATTCATAAAAGATTAAATGTCAAGATATATTTACACACATACCAGTTTAACTACTAAAGTCTATTATTTCCTGAACTAGGAAGTGTTCTTAGTGTAGTAATCTCTTCCAAACGTAAGCACATATTTGGGGAATCAATAATGTCATCATTTTTTATAAATCTTGTTGATATAATCGGTGGAGGAGGATCAGTCAGTGAATTAACAAGGCCCCAAAACACAGGGCTTAACTTTCGATATGAGTAGAAAATTCTGCGATGTCCTGGTTATAAATGTCTTCATGCACACAGCACTGCTCAGCTTTCAGGATTCGAGATAAGGTAAGGCACTCAACTCATATGGCCTCAAACAGGTACTATGGTTGAACAACAACGTGACTGGCTCACTTCAGTTCTCACCCAGAAACTCTGGAAGTAGAGGATTAATTTTCCTCAAAATAATATTCTGACCTATCTCCGTTCTTAACAAGTTTACAGGTATCAACAGATCAAAAATCAGAAAATAATACATAAATAATTATTGTCCCCAACTGGTAGAGTGCTCTATTCATCATTAAGTATCTCAAACATATGTTTTTACACCTTCCTAGTCATAATACAATATTATAATTTCGTACGTACAGTCAGGTAATAACCTGTATTACATAAAGATGGCCAGTAATTTTCTGGCTATAACTCAAACATTATTCATTAAAGTCGTTTCCCTTATTAATTTCTTTTTATCCCAACTTTTAAGTAAAACTAAGGATTTTATTAAGTTCTTTCCCCACAATGTCAGAAAGCCTGTCTGGCTTTTCTACAAAGGACAATATCTTTCTTAGCAACTCGGTGAAACAACACAAAGATACGTCACTAACTATACATGTGAACTTATAATTTGAAAGTGGCGGGGAAGGCTCGTCTCTCTGAGTATTTATTCCCACTTCTTAGTTATTCTAAGCAACCAATCAGGGGACTTCCGTTCCTACGCGTCTATTTTAAAAAGTTAACCTACTATTTTCAAATGAGGAGACACCCCTTAATATGGCCAGCATCAGTAAAGAAGCCCCATGCACGTCTATATATGTCTTCATTCTACCATATCGCTAGTATTATCCAAGTCATTTTAATACAGAACGATAATATTTACTTAGTCTACCGTCTGTCATCTAATGCCTAAGGTTTCATACTTCTGGCTATTATTTTTACCATTTTCGTCTTTCCTTTATATTTATGCCAATAATATATCTTTCTTCCTACAGTAATATAATATATTAGACTAAAGAATATGATATATTTAATAACTAATTAGTAGCATTTTAATCGTCATTTTTAGTCTTTATTTTTTCTATCGTTCGATTTGGCCAGTTAGTTTCAGTTTTAAAATTCAAACGGGCTCTATGCATTTTCCCCTCTCTCTCCCTTGCCTTTTCCAAGAAATAAACAATTTCTAACGATACTAACATTCAAACGTGCGTTTTGGTTAAAGGCTTGCAAGTCTGTGACGTCACATTGACATAAATTCTACTATCGTTTTTATGCGTTAACTCTTTAGAGACCGAGGGAAAAAAAACTAGTATTTTGGTGGCGCGGTAATTCCTATGTTATTTTATACCTACAAACAACTATATGCTATATTTTGATCGGTGAAATTTCGGATATCATCACAGACTAGCTAGTGCGTGGACAAATGATAGAAGTAGGAAAGATGTGTAGATTTGAATAGATAGGTTTTGTAGGAAATATCTAATAATAATAATAATAATAAGAGTTAAGAAGAGCATTTCTAGACAATTTTAGCTAGTGTTAGAATAACTTGTCTTTTAAGTACATAGAGTATTTTCATAGAGCTTTAGAGTTTTGGGGTGACTCTGTAGTGTTCTGACATACTTTGTGGTTGGTTTTAGTAGGGCGGATTATTTGTTGAGTAGTAGAGTTTTGGGCATGGCTCTGAATATTCCGAGTAACTCCGAGGATTGTAACGAAGTAAGAAAGAGAGATAGTGGTTCTCAAACTGTTAACCAATGATCTTAACCCGCTAAGGTGAATAGCGATTCACAGGCGGCTCTTGAGTTATTTTAAGGATAAGACTGTCTTTGTATTTTCGTCAACGGGTGTGTGTTGTGTCATTATTCTAATTATTAACCCTGAACTCCCCAAGGAGCATACGCCTTCAAGAAATTTGTGCTTGGTCATCTTGTTCCCTGACATTTGCTCAAGACCTTATCATGTTTTTTATGTCACTTTCATTTCTGTCTCCATCTCTCTTCACCAGGTTTTTTTTAAAAATCTCCCCATACCTTTCTTACCCTGTAGATTCCAGAGTAAAGACAGTCTTGTAATGTTATCAATATGTGAACCTTATCTATCACTAGCCACTTCTTCTTGTCGCATAGACATTTATGATCAATAAATTTTCTACATTCTTTCTTTTCTACCCGTGTCCTCTACTTTATTAGCACTCTTTCATCCTTTTCATGTTTTTCGCATTCGTTCGTTTGCGACAAAATTTACTTTCCCATTCTGACGTTTACCTGTTTCTTTTCTCTTACTGAGTTCGCATTGTATTACATCAGATGTCAGTAGCTGCAGGTAGACGGAATGTGTGATAATTCGTTTCGCCAGACATAGATGTAGACAATTGTCTACATTTTCATCTGACACGGGCGTTTCTTCAGGCTAGTCGCTCGGCGATAAGTGTGATATGACACTCACGCAGCGTTCTAAAATGAGACATATCGTCTACATTTTCACCTGAAACCACGCTCCTTCGGCCAATCGCTTGGCCTGAGGTGTGGAAAGCGCCAGACATGCATCGCTCAGAACGGCCACATGTCGTGTGAGGCGTTAAGACGTGTTTTGGCAGGTTATGGCAGGGTCTAAGCTAATGTGAAGTGTTAGGAGAGGGTGAGATACCGGTGCTATTTCGGGTTTGCGAAATAGCGTGCATCCTTTGTCTGTTTGAGATATATCTACCCGAGAGAGTTTTAGAATGGTCATTCACACTCAAGATTCGCAGTAGACAGATCACTCGGGCTAGGAAATATCTTGTATATTGAAAAAGTTCTGAGTTTCTTGGCAACAATTTGCCGAGTTTTAGACTACCATTATATTGAAGGATTCTAGTTTCCTGGTATTTAATCTGTAGTTCTGTGTGGAGGTAAATATTAGATATCTAGTATTATTTGTGAGTGATTAAGGGTTAATCGCCGATTTATTTCATTAGTTTCTTTTGTGAACCTCTACACCTCACGGTAGAAGGGGAACGACTAAGTAAGTAAGTAAGTTTCTTTTGTGCAGTAGGATTGATTTATAAGTCTGTTATATTCTCTAGCTGACGTGTTTCAGTGGAAAGCAGAATAAATTATAACTTCTAGCTTAAAACTCATGCAGCTATAAAATAATTCAATTTAACTGACCAGTCGAGAATATTTAAACTAACTTATAACTGCATAGATTCATCACTGAGTATTGACGAAATACGTATGTATTTCTAATTCATGATGATTGATTTTATGAATATAACTTATTTCACGGGAAGTTTTAAACGATAAGTCAAGCTCTCCGCTTGCAGTTTATAATGTAAGTTATAACCGGAGTACATAGTATGTATAGTATTTGATATGTTGTTTTTCTTTATACAGTGAAAACTGGGGGCGACCCAACTTTGCCAGCGTTGAGTACACGAGAAATATCTTTGAAGAACTAAAACATTTTCCTTAAAGACTTGGTGTTAACCTTTACAAGAACTTTAAGATTTTAATGAAATAACTGTGCCTACCGAGCCAGATTAATTTCTTCCTGATAAAACATCAAGTACATGTCAGCCCTTGGGGCGAGTAACATATTACAAGAAACTAACATTCCGACGATCTTGAAACCTTGTGGTGTGACCCAGAATTTTACCTTTGATCGAAGTTACATACCTGCCATTTTTCCTAAGTAGTGCAAACCTCGTGATTCTGACACTGTGAGCCCGTTTAAACTTTCTTACCCAAACTGATTCAAGTGACCTTAACAGTAATCTTAAAATAAACTGGTGAAGTGAATGCTCCCCGGAGCAGTTTAAGAAACCTGTATCTGCAGAGCTGGGATTCTCTTTATCCAAAGAATACAGATTCACTGTAGAGAAGTGTCATAAAGTTTGCGCCAGACGGCGAACAACAGCACGATTGTAGGTAAGAATGTATGACAGGGATCCCTGATGACTGAATCGAGTGAATGCAGGACTGAGCGATTCCTTTATTGTGGTATTTTTGCACCCAGCTTTTCTTGCTGTCTTAAATTTCTTTATGCAAGTTTTTGTTGCTAACAAATATTTTTCCTTATGATAGAGCAGAGTATCCGAGTCTGTTCATACCTTTAAAGGGAAGACTTAGACTAAATCATATGTATCCGTGACTCTTTGGGGGCTATCACTTGTCTTCTAACAGGACTGTGGGCTAAACATCGAGGGAAAGGATCATACTGTGAATCTATCATTCTTGTAGCATTTTTATTGACTTTATGACTATTTGTATATGCTTTGATGTAATTTTATGTGTTGTGATGGAATTTTCTGATAATTAAAAATTCCCTTGAACTTAATCAGTGTGTCGGGTCAGCTCGTTCCAAAATATCTATATAATCATTGTTATAGTTTTCCCACGTGTGTGCGTCTACATGTCGTCAATTGGGTGTGTGTGCACGTGAGTGGTAATATATATATATATTAATATATGTAGTCAATAGACTGTCTGACTCCTCTAGATCTGTTGTAGAAGATAGGCTAAAAGAGAGAAAAGATTCTCGATTTCAGAGACAGCCTCTATTGATTTCTACCATCTCACTCGTGGAAATCTATTTCTACTATCATCTCTCACTGTGGCTATCACTCATTCTAATCTATTCAGAAGGGAGTCTTAATTCCCCTATCAAAAATCTACGACACTTCTCATCTCTTGTTCCACCTGCGTCTGTCTGATCCTTGCCATCAGTTTCACATTAGTGATCTTGTCATACCAGAGCATTCTACGAAATCATATTGTATGTGGTTATGTCACATGCTTTCTTTCAGTTTGATAGTAAAGTTCTAAGATGTTAAGGTCAAGGAACTAGTTTTGTGTTTCCCCCCATTCGTCCTTCGAGCTCATTATTCTGAGAAGCAAGTTTCCAGTCATAGTGACATTTCAAATTACGTTCGTTTACTGCAAATGCAGTAATGACACTAGGCTAATGAAGCACTTTAAAGTTTAAAAAAAAAATTATATTGTATTATATTCCCGCGTGCTTAAATAAGGAAATGAGAAGTTCACGTCTGATAAAAGGGCGGAAAATATTACTAGTGTTTGTGTTTCTTTCACTAACAGCCATTTTCCACGTTGTTACTGAATCATTCTTATCTGCTACAGTATTGACAAATCCTGAAAAGCAAACAGAGATCTCGACCAGTTTCTCTATATACCAGAAGACAACATATTGTTGTTCTCTGTTATTTCGAGCTTTTGACGATCGCAGATTTGGAAAAAGGCACATGCGATTGTTACATACGCCTGTATTATATTATAACTTTGGAATGTTATTTAACAAATCATTATTGAAATGCTATTCGGGACCTAAGACGCGTCAACAGTGAGAAATGCAGTTAGCGACCCATAGCTAGACTGCTTGCGTCAGGGTCAGCGAACCAGAGCTGACCAAGACCCTACTCCACCTCCAAGTGGTGGTCCTGGAAACAGGCTGCATCACTGCAGTCTGGCTGAGTGAGTAAAGATCGAAGAGGGAAGGCTAACCCGGTCCCAAAAATGCCATGCTGAAGTCGGATGTGTCGGCCGACAGGCGCAAATATCGCCGTTCGCTGTAAACGGACACAACGCAACCAACGTCCTTTTCAGGACGAACGAAGAAGAAGATCAAATGCTATTCGGTTAGCCTATATGAAGCCTTATGTGCCGATGGTGAATTGAAAAAAAAATTCGACTTTCGCTACACCCTCTGCACTATGTTCAGACATACTGAACACCGTGATCTGCGTTAGTCTGTCAGACATATGGAAACCAATTAAATAAGAAAGCAAAGGCTGCACTACTTTATCCGGGGAAGATACACTGTTCAAAACATTATAAATACCTATACACTTGTCACTGATAAAATGTAAATGGAGTACTGTCCTATACATGTCATAGATGAGTAATAGTCGAAACGGCACTGGATTCATATCATCATCATCACCATCATCATCATGGATATCGTCATTGTCACATCATCACCATCATCATCATCGACATCGTCATCGTCATATCATCACCATCATCATCATCGATATCGTCATCGTCACATCATCATCATCATCGATATCGTCATCGTCACATCATCACCATCATCATCATCGTCATATCATCATCACTGTCATCATCATCGACATCATCATCGTCACATCATCATCACCATCATCATCATCGATATCGTCATCGTAACATCATCACCATCATCATCGATATCGTCATCGTCACATCATCACCATCATCATCGACATCGTCACATCATCACCATCATCACCACCCTTCAACTCCCCAAGTATCATAAGCCTTCAACCAACGTATACCATCTTCCTGTCCCGTGCCATCAACTCATCAACGTCTATCCATGTCTCCTTCATCCTCTTCATGCCTTATAATGCTATCAGCAGTGTCCTCAATGTGTGTCCTATCCTTCTCCGGCACCTTCTTCTCGTCTCTTTTTGAGACTATATGTACATTAAGTAAAATTCCATTGCAAAAATACTACTTGTTTCATTTCAGGCTGTGGCATCACTATGGTCTTTGTAACAACTATGTTGGCGCTCTATTGCAATGTGATTATTGCTTGGGCCATTTACTTCTTCTTCTCAAGTATATCATCAGACACTCCTTGGATGACATGTGGGAATTGGAGCACTGACCGTGAGTTGTAAATGTATTTTGATACCGTCTTTTCCTCTGTCTAAGTAAGTCAGTAATGAAATATCAGTAAGATATTTAGCTTTATAATGCTTTAGTTTCATCTTATTTGACGTCATTTTAGTATTTTAGAAATGTGTTTCAGTTTCACGGATCAATTTTTTGGGTGTAGCTTCTTTGTATCCCCATGTGGTAAAGTGGGATGATATAAATATTTATAGGGGACTTAGTGTACTGACTGAGATCAGCTGTGAAGGTATCTGTATCTAATAGGTGTAGTGTTTTACAGATAACCTTACTTGCTACCACATTTATAACTCAGTCAGAATTATTCTGGAATATTGTGATGACTACGTTGAATGTCTAGGGTTATGTAAATGATGAAGTGTAAGTCACAACAACAACAGACAGATAAACAATTTAATTTATTCCACCACACTTGACAACACTGTGACACTCACACACATTTAACATTCTATAAGACTATCTTAAATGAGTCACTGGTAAAGTTTCAAATATATATGTATTAATTACTTTCACTAATATATGTCCTGATTCAACTACAAAGTGAACCAGGAATCACAATCAATTGTAATCACAATTTATATATACATAATTTATAAATATGAACTTAGTAGTGACATATTTTATTAATATTATCCTATGTGTGTCAGTTGTGTAGTAGTACTATGAGGTAATACTGGTTTTGTTTTTCAAGCTATGTTGTTATTTGTCATCATGACTTCAAGTGTTTGTTTATCTGGGAAATAGTATGGGGAAAAAGTTCACAGTTCCTGTCAATTTAAACAAGGTATTGTCCCTCTTTTTTTAACTAAAATGTCAATTTTTGAGGGGACACATAATGTTGAGCTCCACTGGCCACAGAGGCTTAACTTTCGTGATGACTCCTCTGCTCGATTGCTCCCCTGTGTTCTGGAGACACCTCACTAGTCGCTATCTGGACCCAGGAGTATGCTGTCAGCCTCCAGATTCAGCAAAGCTCAGACCAGGTGCTGCTCAATAACTTTAGGACCACAGTCCCACAATTCATGGAATAATACACAGTTACGTTGACTGGCAATGAATATAGCACAATTTCGATCTGCCGATGTCCCAGGCTTTTATTTAGAAAAATATGCACTGGCGCTCAACGCACTGGTTCTTTAGTAAGTTTATTTGAAAAATGTGGGACTGAACTAACGCTCCTAATTGCCTATATTGGCGGGTCTAACCAATCGAGCCATGTTTACACAAGCGTTTGAAAAAAAAAGTACCCTTCCTTCCGTCTCCCCTAACAACAAAAGATAGTATTTGTAGCCCGACTAATCGTGTTTAGCCTTACATTTACTGCGCTCCAATCAAATAGGATTTAACATGGGGACCTATTTCCCGTACAATGGTGGTTTTAAAATCTGCCACTGAGCGATTTTGATTTTGGTGCTGTCTGACACCCTCACTATTTCTTTTGGCTATAATTTGTTAATTCCTAGACTATTTGCGTAACGTTTAACATATTCTTTGTCAGCAAGTCCTAAGGAACCCAAATATATAAATTTAATGGGGCTAAGGGGCTGCGTTCAAAATATGTATTTTCTTCTACCTCCCGTTCACTTCGATCGATGTGGTGTCTGGGTACTGTAATGTTTTCAAACGTAAACCAGTATAATGTCATGTTTCCTAATAAGCGTTTTTCAGGTTTTTAAAACCTAACTCTCGTATGGGTAGTGTTTTTTATCACTGTCCATTTGAAAAAAAAAAATTTAGTGCTTGTGGCCTTACACGCGTGATGACTTTAATTGTATAGCGAGACGCGTGTTTAGTGTGGCATGCGTTCCGGCTTTCAGCCCTCCCTTTCTTTCTATCCTAAGTCCATCTGTCCGTTCGTTTATGGTAACTTAGTGTATAAAATGACATGAATGGAATATTAAATATAGGTCAGCTTGCGTATCTCAAGGTTTTTCTTAGAAAGGCAGTACACGTTTTTATTGAAGAAAGCGTGTAGTGATGCAGTAGGCTTTTACTATCAACGTGAAACGTTACAATTTGCAGACGAAGTAGAAAACAAGGGGATTTCGAGTACAGTCATTGTGACAGCACTGTTCTTTACCATTCTTCTTTCCTTTTATTGAAGTTATTTGTTAGGCTTTACATTTACTTTTTAATTTATATATGTGGATTAGAATTTCACACGACAAATTCTCCCCACTTAAAACAGACGTTATATGTCAGTCTATAATTCTATATACACATAGAGAAATTTATTATTATTTCTGGGGCTTACGGTGATTCTCATCACACGGATGGCGGCTTAAAAAATTCGCTCCCAGATTTGTTTTTTCCACTTATATACTCTATGCTAAACTCATATGGCTGCATCAGTAATGACCAACGGAGTAATCTAGAATTTCCATGTCCAGCCTGCGCTAGAAACGACAAGGGTTTGTGATCCGTTTGCAACTTAAATGCCTTCCCATACAGATAAATATTGAATTTCTTTATCGCCCATATTACTGCAAGACATTCTTTTTCGCTAGTTGAGTAATTGGTTTCAGCTTTATTCAACTTTCTGCTAGCATATGCCGCTGGGCTTAATTCCCCATCCAATGCATCTGATTTCTGTAGCAGAGTCGCACCTAACCCAATATTACTGGCATCAGTCCTTACAATGAATTCTTGACTTAAGTCAGGTAATTTCAAAATAGGTTTACTTGTGAGCTTTTCCTTCAATTCCTGGTAAGCGAATTCGCATTGTGGAGTCCATGTAATTCGATCTGGATGTCCTTTACGTGTCAAATCAGTTAACGGTGCACATATGGAATTAAAATTTTTGATATACTTTTGGTAGAAACCACATAATGAGACAAAGGATCTCACGTCTTTCTTGGTTTGTGGTCTCGGGGCTTTCTTTAGTTTCTCTAAATTCTTGGGGTCAGGGGTCATGTTTCCCTGATAAACGGTGTGTCCCAAGAACTCTACTTCTTTACATCCAACACAACATTTGGTTGGTCGGGCTGTTAAATTCGCTTCCCTAAGTCGATTAAACAGCATGTTCAGAGAGTCAATGTGTTCCTCAAATGTTTCTGTTGCTATAAGGATATCATCCATGAAATTTGTGATACATGGATTATTCAGAGGGTCCAATAATTTTCTCATCATTCTAGAGAAGACACTAGGCGCATTCTTCAATCCAAATGGCAATCTGTTAAACTCATAGTGTCCCTCTGAGGTACTAAACGCTAGGTATGGTCTAACCTCAGGCTTTACTGGAATCTGATAGTATCCTTTACTCAGATCCACTTTTGAGAAATATTTAGCTTTATTTAGTCTGGCAAACAACTGATTTGTATCCGGCAATGGATCCACCTGTCCTTCTGTAATAGCATTCAGTCTCCTGTAATCTATACAGAGTCTATGTTCTCCAGAGGGTTTCCTTAAAAGTACAACACTGGAACTATACGAAGATTCACTGTGTGAAATAATTCCTTCCTTCAACAAATAGTCTATCTCTTCCTTCAAAGCTTTCTCCTTAGCAAAAGGAATCGAATAGGGTTTCATACAGACAGGTGTGGGGTCTATCAGTTTCATATCATATTCCAATAAGTTTGTATGCCCCGGTCGGTCTGTTAACACCTCTGTATGATTATCTAGAACCTGTTGCACTCTCTCTTTCTGATTTTTCGTTAAATGTGTACTGATTTTCACCTGTGCCGCTGTCTCACAGGGGTGTAATGGATATTCAAATGATGAAAGTGGTTCCTTTTTCATCTCCATTGCAATGGACAAGGTCAACAAGTGTGTCTCTTCCTGATGTTCTCTTTCCAAATATTTCTTCAGGAGATTTACATGATAGATTTTTTTTTCCCTTTCTTATCTATCTTATAATTGGTTCTAGACACCTTCTCTAGAACTGTATATGGACCTTGCCATCCAATTTGTAACTTATTCTGACTACCGGGGAGAAGAAGCATTATCTTCTCTCCCACAGCCAAATCTCTGTCTTTAGCTTTCCTGTTATAACAGGCAGCATGTTTCTTCCTGGCTTGTCTCAAATTTTCATTGGCAAGTTTCCAGCCAGTTTTTAAACGAGTGGTCAGCTCATTCACATATTGGTATGAGGATGTAATGTTTTCCTCTGCCTTTTCATCAGTCCACGTTCTTAACAGCGCTTCCAGTGGACCTTTTATTGGCCTTCCAAATAATAATGTTGCCGGGGCCATTCCGGTTGAACTATGGGGTACCTCCCGATAAGCAAAGAGGGCGGCGTGAAGGTACTGATCCCATGTATCTGGTTTTTCGTGTGCCAACTTTCTCAGGATCGACATCAACGTGCCATTAAATCTTTCCACTTGGCCGTTCCCTTGTGGGTGGTACACACTACAATGGAAGTGTTTGGCCTGGAAGATCCTGAAAACTTCTTCTGTTAGTTTCCCCTTGAACTGAGAGCTATTATCAGTCAAGATTTGATTGGGAAAGCCTAACCTTGTGAAAATTGTGAGCAATGCCTCTGCCACATGTTTAGAATCAATCTCGCCACATAGAACAAGTGTCCACCAGAGTCAGAATGTAGCTGTTCCTTCTCTTGGTTCGGGTGAGAGGTTCCACAAGATCCACGGCAACTCTCTCAAAGGATGTTCCCACTATGGGCATTTCCCCCAGAGTTGCTGGTGCAGTCCAATGTTTAGGTGCTACTCGTTGGCACTCTGGACAGGATTTTACATATCGTTTGATATCTTCAGTTTCCCTGGCCAGAAATAGTGACAAGCTATACGCTGTCCTGTTGCGCTGATCCCCATATGACCACTGAAGGGAATCGCATGCCCTAGTTCCAACACTTTAGTCCTATATGAAGTGGGAAGGACCAGCTGTCCGTGACCATTGGATTCAGATCCAGCCTTCCTATAAATCAGTTTGTTCTTCATATAAAACTCTCCCTTGCCTGGAGGTGTATGGGTTTTGGGCAACTTCTTGAAACATGGCTTGAGTGTTTTGTCCTCAGCCTGTGCCTTCCTCATCTCATCTGGATGAGTATTTATTGGATTATCCTCCTCCTTTTTAGACTGTGATCTGGTCTGCACTGTTGCCAATATCACAGGTCTCTTGGGATTCCCCAAGAAGACATATCTACACCCCAATATCAGAGGGTAGATTGGCTCATTTATCACTGCTGCTTTTATGATTCCTTCCACATATCGCGTTTTCACCTTTATCCGGGCGACGGGAAGTGTCATGGTAGCTACATCCTTGGTTGCAGTTTGAATCTCCACTGTTTCTGTGGTGTATTGATCTGCCTGCACCAGGTGAGAACTCACAACGGAATCATAATCTAAACCTGTATCATATAAACACCTTATGGTGACACCATTACATATGACATCTTCACACACTGGGGGGTGGTATGGTTCCTGTAGTTCCGCAGGTTTGACCTTTTTTTTCTTTTTTCCAGATGTCATAGCAGCACAATGAGGAGGTTTCCTCTACAATGGTCAGTGTCATGATTGTTCATCTTACAATTTTTACACCATCTCTTTCCTTGGTTGAAAGATTTTTTTTCATCATATTTCCTTTCATCGAATTGTGGGGTTTTATTATTATTGTCATACCGTGGCCTAACAAATTGGTGCTTACCTTTGTTTTGATCTCTAGGATCAAATTTATTAAAGTTCTGTGGTGCCCTAAAATTTTTCTACCTGTTTCTTTTTATTACCTGATACCTCTGCCTGAGCCGCTTGATACCTTTCTGCAACATTTAGCAACTCACCCAGCCTCTCTGCACCTTGTTCCATGAGAAACTTTCTCAGGTCTGGAGCCATGGACTCTCTTAGTTGTTCTATAAGGACCATTTCCTTAAGATCTTGGGTTTTCCCCAGAGAAGTCCATTTCTCCAAGTATGTCTCTAACCGTGCAGAGAACTGGTGATAGGTTTCACCTGACAGTAGTTTAGCATTCCTAAATTTTTTCCTATAAAATTCTGCGTTCTTTTCATATCTTAACAAAAGAGCCTGCTTTAGCATGTCATAATTTTCTTGATCACCTCTGCTCATTTTGGCAAAAACTTCATAAGCTGCCCCACGAAGACCTTGAGATAACTTTAAGCTCCACCTTTCTCTCTCTAACCCATACGTGGTAGCTAATAGTTCATATCTATTTAGATAGCTTTCAATATCACCGTCTTTCTCAACAAAATGATCTAAATGAAAATTCATAGCTGAGGTTGAGGCTCCCTGGCTAGCAGTGGCATCAGAGGTAAAGGGACTGGCACCATTTTCAGGAGCATGGCCTTGAAACTCAAACTCCCTTAGTCGTAACTCATGTTCCCTTTGTAATCTCTTCTCCTCCTTTTCTGCTTCCCTCTCTGCAGTCAATCTTCTTTCTTCTGCTTCCCTTTCTGCAGCCTGTCTTCTTTCCTCGGCTTCCAATGCTTTAGCCTCTTTGTCAGCCTCAATCTGCAACCTCTTAGCCCCAGCCTCAATCTGCAACCTCTTAATTTCCTTTTCAGCCTCTAACTTTCTTTCGGCCTCTTTTTCTAATCTTCTTTCTTCCCGTTCAATATATTTGTCACATTCAGCAGTGACATAAGCAATCATAATTTGCCCGTCCATTCCTAACTCTTTCGCAGTCTGTACAGCAGCAGATCGAAATTTGGCCAGGTCCGCCATTTTCTAACAGGTAAATTTGTATAATGTCTAACTAAACAATACAATCTGATATTACTTATCCAAAGACACCACAGGCACTGAGAGCTCAACGTTAGTTATTTTCACCCAAGGATACCTTTTTAATATCTATTATTCCCTGAAGTGAATTACCCCCAATATTTTTAATAGGGAAAGATTCAAAATCCCGGGAGCGAGACCCCAATATATGTGGTAAAGTGGGATGATATAAATATTTATAGGGGACTTAGTGTACTGACTGAGATCAGCTGTGAAGGTATCTGTATCTAATAGGTGTAGTGTTTTACAGATAACCTTACTTGCTACCACATTTATAACTCAGTCAGAATTATTCTGGAATATTGTGATGACTACGTTGAATGTCTAGGGTTATGTAAATGATGAAGTGTAAGTCACAACAACAACAGACAGATAAACAATTTAATTTATTCCACCACACTTGACAACACTGTGACACTCACACACATTTAACATTCTATAAGACTATCTTAAATGAGTCACTGGTAAAGTTTCAAATATATATGTATTAATTACTTTCACTAATATATGTCCTGATTCAACTACAAAGTGAACCAGGAATCACAATCAATTGTAATCACAATTTATATATACATAATTTATAAATATGAACTTAGTAGTGACATATTTTATTAATATTATCCTATGTGTGTCAGTTGTGTAGTAGTACTATGAGGTAATACTGGTTTTGTTTTTCAAGCTATGTTGTTATTTGTCATCATGACTTCAAGTGTTTGTTTATCTGGGAAATAGTATGGGGAAAAAGTTCACAGTTCCTGTCAATTTAAACAAGGTATTGTCCCTCTTTTTTTTTACTAAAATGTCAATTTTTGAGGGGACACATAATGTTGAGCTCCACTGGCCACAGAGGCTTAACTTTCGTGATGGCGGCAGGAAAAGACTCCTCTGCTCGATTGCTCCCCTGTGTTCTGGAGACACCTCACTAGTCGCTATCTGGACCCAGGAGTATGCTGTCAGCCTCCAGATTCAGCAAAGCTCAGACCAGGTGCTGCTCAATAACTTTAGGACCACAGTCCCACAATTCATGGAATAATACACAGTTACGTTGACTGGCAATGAATATAGCACAATTTCGATCTGCCGATGTCCCAGGCTTTTATTTAGAAAAATATGCACTGGCGCTCAACGCACTGGTTCTTTAGTAAGTTTATTTGAAAAATGTGGTACTGAACTAACGCTCCTAATTGCCTATATTGGCGGGTCTAACCAATCGAGCCATGTTTACACAAGCGTTTGAAAAAAAAGTACCCTTCCTTCCGTCTCCCCTAACAACAAAAGATAGTATTTGTAGCCCGACTAATCGTGTTTAGCCTTACATTTACTGCGCTCCAATCAAATAGGATTTAACATGGGGACCTATTTCCCGTACAATGGTGGTTTTAAAATCTGCCACTGAGCGATTCTGATTTTGGTGTTGTCTGACACCCTCACTATTTCTTTTGGCTATAATTTGTTAATTCCTAGACTATTTGCGTAACGTTTAACATATTCTTTGTCAGCAAGTCCTAAGGAACCCAAATATATAAATTTAATGGGGCTAAGGGGCTGCGTTCAAAATATGTATTTTCTTCTACCTCCCGTTCACTTCGATCGATGTGGTGTCTGGGTACTGTAATGTTTTCAAACGTAAACCAGTATAATGTCATGTTTCCTAATAAGCGTTTTTCAGGTTTTTAAAACCTAACTCTCGTATGGGTAGTGTTTTTTATCACTGTCGATTTGAAAAAAAATTAGTGCTTGTGGCCTTACACGCGTGATGACCTTAATTGTATAGCGAGACGCGTTTTTAGTGTGGCATGCGTTCCGGCTTTCAGCCCTCCCTTTCTTTCTATCCTAAGTCCATCTGTCCGTTCGTTTATGGTAACTTAGTGTATAAAATGACATGAATGGAATATTAAATATAGGTCAGCTTGCGTATCTCAAGGTTTTTCTTAGAAAGGCAGTACACGTTTTATTGAAGAAAGCGTGTAGTGATGCAGTAGGCTTTTACTATCAACGTGAAACGTTACAATTTGCAGACGAAGTAGAAAACAAGGGGATTTCGAGTACAGTCATTGTGACAGCACTGTTCTTTACCATTCTTCTTTCCTTTTATTGAAGTTATTTGTTAGGCTTTACATTTACTTTTTAATTTATATATGTGGATTAGAATTTCACACGACAAATTCTCCCCACTTAAAACAGACGTTATATGTCAGTCTATAATTCTATATACACATAGAGAAATTTATTATTATTTCTGGGGCTTACGGTGATTCTCATCACACGGATGGCGGCTTAAAAAATCCGCTCCCAGATTTGTTTTTTCCACTTATATACTCTATGCTAAACTCATATGGCTGCATCAGTAATGACCAACGGAGTAATCTAGAATTTCCATGTCTAGCCTGCGCTAGAAACGACAAGGGTTTGTGATCCGTTTGCAACTTAAATGCCTTCCCATACAGATAAATATTGAATTTCTTTATCGCCCATATTACTGCAAGACATTCTTTTTCGCTAGTTGAGTAATTGGTTTCAGCTTTATTCAACTTTCTGCTAGCATATGCCACTGGGCTTAATTCCCCATCCAATGCATCTGATTTCTGTAGCAGAGTCGCACCTAACCCAATATTACTGGCATCAGTCCTTACAATGAATTCTTGACTTAAGTCAGGTAATTTCAAAATAGGTTTACTTGTGAGCTTTTCCTTCAATTCCTGGTAAGCGAATTCGCATTGTGGAGTCCATGTAATTCGATCTGGATGTCCTTTACGTGTCAAATCAGTTAACGGTGCACATATGGAATTAAAATTTTTGATATACTTTTGGTAGAAACCACATAATGAGACAAAGGATCTCACGTCTTTCTTGGTTTGTGGTCTCGGGGCTTTCTTTAGTTTCTCTAAATTCTTTGGGTCAGGGGTCATGTTTCCCTGATAAACGGTGTGTCCCAAGAATTCTAATTCTTTACATCCAACACAACATTTGGTTGGTCGGGCTGTTAAATTCGCTTCCCTAAGTCGATTAAACAGCATGTTCAGAGAGTCAATGTGTTCCTCAAATGTTTCTGTTGCTATAAGGATATCATCCATGAAATTTGTGATACATGGATTATTCAGAGGGTCCAATAATTTTCTCATCATTCTAGAGAAGACACTAGGCGCATTCTTCAATCCAAATGGCAATCTGTTAAACTCATAGTGTCCCTCTGAGGTACTAAACGCTAGGTATGGTCTAACCTCAGGCTTTACTGGAATCTGATAGTATCCTTTACTCAGATCCACTTTTGAGAAATATTTAGCTTTATTTAGTCTGGCAAACAACTGATTTGTATCCGGCAATGGATCCACCTGTCCTTCTGTAATAGCATTCAGTCTCCTGTAATCTATACAGAGTCTATGTTCTCCAGAGGGTTTCCTTAAAAGTACAACACTGGAACTATACGAAGATTCACTGTGTGAAATAATTCCTTCCTTCAACAAATAGTCTATCTCTTCCTTCAAAGCTTTCTCCTTAGCAAAAGGAATCGAATAGGGTTTCATACAGACAGGTGTGGGGTCTATCAGTTTCATATCATATTCCAATAAGTTTGTATGCCCCGGTCGGTCTGTTAACACCTCTGTATGATTATCTAGAACCTGTTGCACTCTCTCTTTCTGATTTTTGGTTAAATGTGTACTGATTTTCACCTGTGCCGCTGTCTCACAGGGGTGTAATGGATATTCAAATGATGAAAGTGGTTCCTTTTTCATCTCCATTGCAATGGACAAGGTCAACAAGTGTGTCTCTTCCTGATGTTCTCTTTCCAAATATTTCTTCAGGAGATTTACATGATAGATTTTTTTCCCTTTCTTATCTATCTTATAATTGGTTCTAGACACCTTCTCTAGAACTGTATATGGACCTTGCCATCCAATTTGTAACTTATTTTGACTACCGGGGAGAAGAAGCAGTACCTTCTCTCCCACAGCCAAATCTCTGTCTTTAGCTTTCCTGTTATAATAGGCAGCATGTTTCTTCCTGGCTTGTCTCAAATTTTCATTGGCAAGTTTCCAGCCAGTTTTTAAACGAGTGGTCAGCTCATTCACATATTGGTATGAGGATGTAATGTTTTCCTCTGCCTTTTCATCAGTCCACGTTCTTAACAGCGCTTCCAGTGGACCTTTTTATTGGCCTTCCAAATAATAATGTTGCCGGGGCCATTCCGGTTGAACTATGGGGTACCTCCCGATAAGCAAAGAGGGCGGCGTGAAGGTACTGATCCCATGTATCTGGTTTTTCGTGTGCCAACTTTCTCAGGATCGACATCAACGTGCCATTAAATCTTTCCACTTGGCCGTTCCCTTGTGGGTGGTACACACTACAATGGAAGTGTTTGGCCTGGAAGATCCTGAAAACTTCTTCTGTTAGTTTCCCCTTGAACTGAGAGCTATTATCAGTCAAGATTTGATTGGGAAAGCCTAACCTTGTGAAAATTGTGAGCAATGCCTCTGCCACATGTTTAGAATCAATCTCGCCACATAGAACAAGTGTCCACCAGAGTCAGAATGTAGCTGTTCCTTCTCTTGGTTCGGGTGAGAGGTCCCACAAGATCCACGGCAACTCTCTCAAAGGGTGTTCCCACTATGGGCATTTCCCCCAGAGTTGCTGGTGCAGTCCAATGTTTAGGTGCTACTCGTTGGCACTCTGGACAGGATTTTACATATCGTTTGATATCTTCAGTTATCCCTGGCCAGAAATAGTGACAAGCTATACGCTGTCCTGTTGCGCTGATCCCCATATGACCACTGAAGGGAATCGCATGCCCTAGTTCCAACACTTTAGTCCTATATGAAGTGGGAAGGACCAGCTGTCCGTGACCATTGGATTCAGATCCAGCCTTCCTATAAATCAGTTTGTTCTTCATATAAAACTCTCCCTTGCCTGGAGGTGTATGGGTTTTGGGCAACTTCTTGAAACACGGCTTGAGTGTTTTGTCCTCAGCCTGTGCCTTCCTCATCTCATCTGGATGAGTATTTATTGGATTATCCTCCTCCTTTTTAGACTGTGATCTGGTCTGCACTGTTGCCAATATCACAGGTCTCTTGGGATTCCCCAAGAAGACATATCTACACCCCAATATCAGAGGGTAGATTGGCTCATTTATCACTGCTGCTTTTATGATTCCTTCCACATATCGCGTTTTCACCTTTATCCGGGCGACGGGAAGTGTCATGGTAGCTACATCCTTGGTTGCAGTTTGAATCTCCACTGTTTCTGTGGTGTATTGATCTGCCTGCACCAGGTGAGAACTCACAACGGAATCATAATCTAAACCTGTATCATATAAACACCTTATGGTGACACCATTACATATGACATCTTCACACACTGGGGGGTGGTATGGTTCCTGTAGTTCCGCAGGTTTGACCTTTTTTTCCTTTTTTCCAGATGTCATAGCAGCACAATGAGGAGGTTTCCTTCTACAATGGTCAGTGTCATGATTGTTCATCTTACAATTTTTACACCATCTCTTTCCTTTGTTGAAAGATTTTCTTTCATCATATTTCCTTTCATCGAATTGTGGGGTTTTATTTTTATTGTCATACCGTGGCCTATCAAATTGGTGCTTACCTTTGTTTTGATCTCTAGGATCAAATTTATTAAAGTTCTGTGGTGCCCTAAAATTTTTCTACCTGTTTCTTTTTATTACCTGATACCTCTGCCTGAGCCGCTTGATACCTTTCTGCAACATTTAGCAACTCACCCAGCCTCTCTGCACCTTGTTCCATGAGAAACTTTCTCAGGTCTGGAGCCATGGACTCTCTTAGTTGTTCTATAAGGACCATTTCCTTAAGATCTTGGGTTTTCCCCAGAGAAGTCCATTTCTCCAAGTATGTCTCTAACCGTGCAGAGAACTGGTGATAGGTTTCACCTGACAGTAGTTTAGCATTCCTAAATTTTTTCCTATAAAATTCTGCGTTCTTTTCATATCTTAACAAAAGAGCCTGCTTTAGCATGTCATAATTTTCTTGATCACCTCTGCTCATTTTGGCAAAAACTTCATAAGCTGCCCCACGAAGACCTTGAGATAACTTTCCGCTCCACCTTTCTCTCTCTAACCCATACGTGGTAGCTAATAGTTCATATCTATTTAGATAGCTCTCAATATCATCGTCTTTCTCAACAAAATGATCTAAATGAAAATTCATAGCTGAGGTTGAGGCTCCCTGGCTAGCAGTGGCATCAGAGGTAAAGGGACTGGCACCATTTTCAGGAGCATGGCCTTGAAACTCAAACTCCCTTAGTCGTAACTCATGTTCCCTTTGTAATCTCTTCTCCTCCTTTTCTGCTTCCCTCTCTGCAGTCAATCTTCTTTCTTCTGCTTCCCTTTCTGCAGCCTGTCTTCTTTCCTCGGCTTCCAATGCTTTAGCCTCTTTGTCAGCCTCAATCTGCAACCTCTTAGCCTCAGCCTCAATCTGCAACCTCTTAATTTCCTTTTCAGCCTCTAACTTTCTTTCGGCCTCTTTTTCTAATCTTCTTTCTTCCCGTTCAATATATTTGTCACATTCAGCAGTGACATAAGCAATCATAATTTGCCCGTCCATTCCTAACTCTTTCGCAGTCTGTACAGCAGCAGATCGAAATTTGGCCAGGTCCGCCATTTTCTAACAGGTAAATTTGTATAATGTCTAACTAAACAATACAATCTGATATTACTTATCCAAAGACACCACAGGCACTGAGAGCTCAACGTTATTTATTTTCACCCAAGGATACCTTTTTAATTTCTATTATTCCCTGAAGTGAATTACCCCCAATATTTTTAATAGGGAAAGATTCAAAATCCCGGGAGCGAGACCCCAATATATGTGGTAAAGTGGGATGATATAAATATTTATAGGGGACTTAGTGTACTGACTGAGATCAGCTGTGAAGGTATCTGTATCTAATAGGTGTAGTGTTTTACAGATAACCTTACTTGCTACCACATTTATAACTCAGTCAGAATTATTCTGGAATATTGTGATGACTACGTTGAATGTCTAGGGTTATGTAAATGATGAAGTGTAAGTCACAACAACAACAACAGACAGATAAACAATTTAATTTATTCCACCACACTTGACAACACTGTGACACTCACACACATTTAACATTCTATAAGACTATCTTAAATGAGTCACTGGTAAAGTTTCAAATATATATATGTATTAATTACTTTCACTAATATATGTCCTGATTCAACTACAAAGTGAACCAGGAATCACAATCAATTGTAATCACAATTTATATATACATAATTTATAAATATGAACTTAGTAGTGACATATTTTATTAATATTATCCTATGTGTGTCAGTTGTGTAGTAGTACTATGAGGTAATACTGGTTTTGTTTTTCAAGCTATGTTGTTATTTGTCATCATGACTTCAAGTGTTTGTTTATCTGGGAAATAGTATGGGGGAAAAGTTCACAGTTCCTGTCAATTTAAACAAGGTATTGTCCCTCTTTTTTTTCTCTAAAATGTCAATTTTTGAGGGGACACATAATGTTGAGCTCCACTGGCCACAGAGGCTTAACTTTCGTGATGGCGGCAGGAAAAGACTCCTCTGCTCGATTGCTCCCCTGTGTTCTGGAGACACCTCACTAGTCGCTATCTGGACCCAGGAGTATGCTGTCAGCCTCCAGATTCAGCAAAGCTCAGACCAGGTGCTGCTCAATAACTTTAGGACCACAGTCCCACAATTCATGGAATAATACACAGTTACGTTGACTGGCAATGAATATAGCACAATTTCGATCTGCCGATGTCCCAGGCTTTTATTTAGAAAAATATGCACTGGCGCTCAACGCACTGGTTCTTTAGTAAGTTTATTTGAAAAATGTGGTACTGAACTAACGCTCCTAATTGCCTATATTGGCGGGTCTAACCAATCGAGCCATGTTTACACAAGCGTTTGAAAAAAAAGTACCCTTCCTTCCGTCTCCCCTAACAACAAAAGATAGTATTTGTAGCCCGACTAATCGTGTTTAGCCTTACATTTACTGCGCTCCAATCAAATAGGATTTAACATGGGGACCTATTTCCCGTACAATGGTGGTTTTAAAATCTGCCACTGAGCGATTCTGATTTTGGTGTTGTCTGACACCCTCACTATTTCTTTTGGCTATAATTTGTTAATTCCTATACTATTTGCGTAACGTTTAACATATTCTTTGTCAGCAAGTCCTAAGGAACCCAAATATATAAATTTAATGGGGCTAAGGGGCTGCGTTCAAAATATGTATTTTCTTCTACCTCCCGTTCACTTCGATCGATGTGGTGTCTGGGTACTGTAATGTTTTCAAACGTAAACCAGTATAATGTCATGTTTCCTAATAAGCGTTTTTCAGGTTTTTAAAACCTAACTCTCGTATGGGTAGTGTTTTTTATCACTGTCGATTTGAAAAAAAAAATTTAGTGCTTGTGGCCTTACACGCGTGATGACTTTAATTGTATAGCGAGACGCGTGTTTAGTGTGGCATGCGTTCCGGCTTTCAGCCCTCCCTTTCTTTCTATCCTAAGTCCATCTGTCCGTTCGTTTATGGTAACGTAGGGTATAAAATGACATGAATGGAATATTAAATATAGGTCAGCTTGCGTATCTCAAGGTTTTTCTTAGAAAGGCAGTACACGTTTTATTGAAGAAAGCGTGTAGTGATGCAGTAGGCTTTTACTATCAACGTGAAACGTTACAATTTGCAGACGAAGTAGAAAACAAGGGGATTTCGAGTACAGTCATTGTGACAGCACTGTTCTTTACCATTCTTCTTTCCTTTTATTGAAGTTATTTGTTAGGCTTTACATTTACTTTTTAATTTATATATGTGGATTAGAATTTCACACGACACCCCACTTATTTATGTATGAAGTGAAAAAAAAAATTAGTGTTCTTTTATGGCACCTTATGGAGCTCGGAAACACCACTGTAGCTGGTCCAAATATAAACAGCATGCTCCAAAAACACTTGACATGCTCATACATTTGGTTTCCGAAGCACTGTTTTTTTCTGATGAGATTGTCAGTCCGTGAAACTTATAAGAATAGTCGCTTCTTACTGTGACGGTATTGCCTCCCCTGCTTTGCAGTAGTGGTCCAACAGTGGCCAAAGCTCAAGAGTATCTAATATGGGCTTCAAAGGTATCTACCTTCGCGCAAGATTACTCTTGGCAGAGATGTAGGTAGAAGGGTGATGACACTTCTATTTCAAAGGGAGTCTTAACAAGATATTCAGAATAAGCGAGAACAACACTGCTTTGGCTGAGTATGTTAACTCTGTAATTCTGCCGACGCTTTTGTGAAGGATTTAAGCACTTCTAAAGTTCAGCTCGTTTAAGCCCCCACTCCTGATTTACTCAGTGGAGTTCTATTATTCTAGTACAGCTCTGTTTAGAATGTGTGTAGTAATCTGACTGAGACAAACATGCAGTAACTTTAGAATGATTAAATCGAAGTTAAATTTGTAACATTACAAATAACAAAATTTAATAATCACTTTAGGTTTTAACAGTTGGAAATTAATTTGAATAGTTATGGATCAAGAAAAGTTATCATCACAGTCTTTTGAGGGTATGTGAGATGTTACAAGAAGTTCAAATGGCAGCATATATTTGAACTTAGCTGCCAATGATAGTTCTGCTCCTTCTTATGGGTTTGTTCTTTTCACTCTGCTCACGCTCGTCTCTGATGAAGGTTGTCGGGGGTAGCTCGTTTCCCAGAAATGTCAAGGAGGGTCTACCACGTGCGTCCTTCGTCTTAAAACTTAGGCCACGGTTCCCTTCTTGTTCCAGAGATAGTATTTTCTGCTGGTACCACCAATAACTATGGTAAAAGAATAAAACGAAACGCTCTTCTGAGTATGGCGTTTTCCACCCCATAGTTATGGGTTCCTATCTTCCCATACCACCATCCCAATTACTCAGGCTTTACCCTCGATGAGAATTAAATTTAATCGCTCCGGATAAAACTTTCTTTACATTTAAATAGAATAGCTTTCATAGTTACTTTATATTTAAATGAAAAGGTTAACAATAGAGATAGAGTCAGTTTACATATACATCTCCACTGATTGAAAAGTGTTCACAATACAAATTGAATATGTTTTCATTTATGTTTTACACTGATTGAAAAGTTTGAAACTTCCATTACTTTAAAGTGAATATTTTCACATAGACATTTACACTGGTTTAAAGCTTGAAAACTTACATTAATTTTAAAGTGACTATGATTATAGGGACATTTACACTGCTTTGAAAATGTAAGTATTATACTTAGAATGTTCATCATTTCTTTCGTCTTTCTCTCCCTGCTCCATAGGGAACCTGGGACTACTTTATGCTTTTAGTTCTCTTTACGAAACTATCAATAAAGCAATCACCAGCCCGTGCAGTGGTGGTTCGTGAATCATCATTCTATACGCTGATGTTGCCAGCCTCAAATGACTTTGACATCCAATAGCGAGTTTCAAATATTTAAATTCACATAGTAATATATACCTATATATATGTTAGTTCACACGTTAGTAATAAATATGAAATGTAAATCACAACTTACGCCAATCCTGACTCACAGACGTTTTGCTCAGATGAATAAAAGAGACTTGAATCGGCCTCTTACTTTCGTCTGGAGTGTCGTTAATTTAATAAGTTCCCTCTCTTACTTCGTGTGTGGTCCTTCAGTTTCCTCAGTCCCGATTTCCTTATTTAAAATGTTAGAGATTCCCGGGGCTATATTGTAAGTCCTGATAAATACTCCAGTAAAAGGTGTCCGATATATTAAGAAGGAATTATGAACTCTAATTCTTCACTGTAGCAGCCTGGTGTCTTGTCGAGCGATTTCTCAAGTGAAGTAGCTTGAGAAAATTATCAGATTATATTCCCGTTCTTCCCACGCCTTCGTGTGTTATGAGCTATCAAAAAACTCCAATCATATTTAAACAGGCAGGTTATGGGGTAATTTCAAAAAAAATTCCGGCATCGGATAACTTTGAACGTAAGGCAGAGGTCAGCTCTCCCATATATGGTAATAAGATGTCCGATGCCCTTGTGTACAAACTTACAGACAGATCGGTAAACTTATACAACAGCGTGTTCAAAATGTAACCATCATTACTTTATCAGAAAGTGCTTGTGTCAAAACAAGTGAGACAGGAAACGCTAATGTCATAAGTTTCCGCCGCGTACACGAGATCTTGTGCTAATCTTAACCAAGCTGCGACTGCGAGTAATTATCTCAGCAAGTCTGAGTGGCGTCAAGCACTTCGACAATACTCATATATCTGCTACTTAGCAGGAAAATAACGAAGAAAGGAAGAAAAGTGCGATAATTGAGAGCACAAAATAAAAATCAGTACCACAAATGTTCCGATATTGCCGGAGTGAAACAAAGATCGATAGGGACCGCCCCGTTTTGTCACACTTACGACAAGCAAAGTGGGGCCAGGTGTGTAATTATTTTGTGGTCTTCTCATCGACTCCAGTTTGTGTTATGTAATATATTTATAATTGATTTATGATATCATTTTTCATGTTCATTATTGCATCATCATCATCTCCCAGAGTCACCAATGAAAATGTATTCTTGCTGCAGTGGTTCCCGTGGAAATTTATTTTACATGAAGTTACCAGACCCATGCACAACCTCATATTACTTTTCACTTTCCGACACGCCTGAAGCAGCAACCGTGCTATTCTTTCTGTCTCTCTTCAGTGACCCCTGGCAACAGTCAGGCCATTACATTATTAGTTAGTGTATATTTTTGATTTGCCTTGTCACTGACGAAATCTTTTATCCTGCAAAATACCGACCTCATTACTATGGTGTTTCGCTGCATAAGCTACGCGCTCACAAATTTTGCATTATTTACCTATTAAACTTTCTATGCATTACTACATTTGCGTAACCCTCTAGTCTGTGGTATAGGACTCACTCACGATGTATCGCCGCACGGATTCACACAACACGATTGAGTGGATAAACCAAGTCAGGACGATCCTCATATATTAATAAACAGCATAACTCCAACAATACATGTTCATACAACGTTTCAGGCATTAGTCTCTGACATCTGGTAGCTTTTTTCATGACCCCTATTCTGAATACCGTACAAACGTCTACCTTCGGGCTCGAATTTAACACAGGTTACTTCCTCACAATCTGTGAAATGAATTATTACCTCTTTTGGTACCAGATAAGCAACCTTGCCTCCAAATCCAATTTTATTGCACTGTTTGGTTTGGTTTGGTTTTAAGGAGTATTTTCATTGCGCACGGACAACTCTAGCAGTGCTCCTACCTTAGATCACACAGGGAGGATCTCAGCACAGTGCACAAACTCTGTAGCACCGGCAAGGTATCACACATTCTATAAACATTTTCGTGGTGGGTATGTTTCCAATTTTTAAATGTTGCCAAGGATGCGGCCTTCTAGATAGGCCTACTCTTAACGATTTCCAACTGCTGTGGGATTTTTAACGTGCGCAGCGTGCACACGGGACCTCCTATTTTTTCGCCCTTATCCGCGGAGGCTAAGCATCCAATCTCACTACCCAGGAGACCAGGGGGGAGTATGACATCATTAGGACCACTGGTTCTGAAAAAAATATGTTCATAAATTATATTCCGTCAACTGGGACTCGAACCCGGTACCTCTAGAATTCGAGGCGGACGCCATACCACTTAACCACTCCGACCCGTGCAGTTTACTGTACGATTTTTGAACACATAAACGAACACCTAGTCCTTCCACTGCACGACCAATGTCTCCCTCTGACGTCACACTTTACACTCTGACGTCATCCGTCACAACGCACCTAACTTTTTTTTTACAAAGCCTGCGCATCGATAATTGAATCCTGTATCTGGGAAATTCGAAATCTTCAATGATCGTGTGCAGCTCTCAACTTTTCCATGTGATTCATGATCCTTATACTTCCCTGTGATTCATGATCCTTATACTTCCCTGTGATTCATGATCCTTATACTTCCCTGTGATTTATGATCCTTATACTTCCCTGTGATTCATGATCCTTATACTTCCCTGTGATTTATGATCCTTATACTTCCCTGTGATTCATGATCCTTATACTTCCCTGTGATTTATGATCCTTATACTTCCCTGTGATTTATGAGCAGAAAAAAAATGAACTGAACAGTTTTGGTGCACGTCATATCAGGTATGATCGGCGCTGGCTCTAAATAGAACAAGAAAAGGAAAAGAATACTTTATGTGCATGTCGCATGTTTGGATTTGTAGACCATCTGTGGAAGTTCATTGGCTAGTTGTTGATGTAGACTATCTGTGGAAGTTCATTGGCTAGTTGTTGATGTAGACTATCTGTGGAAGTTCATTGGCTAGTTGTTGATGTAGACTATCTGTGGAAGTTCATTGGCTAGTTGTTGATGTAGACTATCTGTGGAAGTTCATTGGCTAGTTGTTGATGTAGACTATCTGTGGAAGTTCATTGGCTAGTTGTTGATGTAGACTATCTGTGGAAGTTCATTGGCTAGTTGTTGATGTAGACTATCTGTGGAAGTTCATTGGCTAGTTGTTGATGTAGACTATCTGTGGAAGTTCATTGGCTAGTTGTTGATGTAGACTATCTGGGGAAGTTCATTGGCTAGTTGTCGCTGTAGACCATCTGTGGAAATTCACTGGCTAGTTGTTGATGTAGACTATCTGTGGAAGTTCATTGGCTAGTTGTTGATGTAGACCATCTGTGGAAGTTCATTGGCTAGTTGTTGATGTAGACTATCTGGGGAAGTTCATTGGCTAGTTGTCGCTGTAGACCATCAGTGGAAGTTCACTGGCTAGTTGTTGATGTAGACTATCTGTGGAAGTTCATTGGCTAGGTGTTGATGTAGACTATCTGTGGAAGTTCATTGGCTAGTTGTTGATGTAGACTATCTGTGGAAGTTCATTGGCTAGTTGTTGATGTAGACTATCTGTGGAAGTTCATTGGCTAGTTGTTGATGTAGACTATCTGTGGAAGTTCATTGGCTAGTTGTTGATGTAGACTATCTGTGGAAGTTCATTGGCTAGTTGTCGCTGTAGACCATCTGTGGAAGTTCACTGGCTAGTTGTTGATGTAGACCATCTGTGGAAGTTCACTTGCTAGTTGTTGTTGTAGACCATCTGTGGAAATTCACTGGCTAGTTGTTGATTTAATGAAATCTTAGATTTTCGTGTTGTCCTATACTGACATTTTCTATCACATATACCAGATTGCATTGACAACGTTCGACATGTAACAAGACATGAATGCTGGGACTATGGGATTCCTCTCGCCAACGGTTTTTGTCAACTAAATAATGGCTCCAAGAAACTTTACATCTGGAATGAAGCAAAAGCCCGCAGAGAGCATTTCAAGATGACCTACCCTTCTTCGGAGTATTTTCAGTAAGTTTCTATTTCCGTATGTACCACTTGTCCTTGACTTCCAGCAAGTTTCTTCAGTTTTCAAAGCCTTATGAATTACACCAATCGGTGTTGTAGCAGTCTGTAAAGTAACGAAAGACAAGGCTGCGTACTGTTCACGTGCTTAATTAATGTCCATACAGAAAGAAAAATATAAACAGTTACAGGAAATGCCTGGACTGAACATTGGTGGAAGATTAAAAAGAATATGCAAATGATACAGTTTTGTTAGTTGAAAGTGTACAGGAACTGCGAGAACTAGTGAAGCGAGTGAATAGTACAAGTTATGAATGTGGACTGGACATTAACATTGAAAAAAAAGAAAACTATGATAATTAGTGTCACGATTTACGTTCGTTCTGTTGTTCTGGTCTTCAGTTCTCTCCGGCATTATTACTCTACCATTTCTTTTACGTGCTAATTCTTCCAGTATTCGTTGTCTTCACTTTCGTTGTTCAAGGTTTTCTTATCATATGTTGTCAATTCCTTACTATTATCTATCTTTCCGAAACAACATTGACTCCTATTTGTGCAGGGGGAAGTTGTTTGTGTACCAAATTATGTAACAGCTTCCGGCCGATAGAAAAGATGGCCGTGAGTAGCAAGACTGGTTGATTGAACAAACGTTTGCTACGGGGACATCGGTAGCAGATCATTGCTACAAACCATGGTGTTCAGGTTTTCCAATGTGAATAACAGACAGATATTTGGAAATAAGGTATATTTCACTGGGATGTCAGAAGCTGACAATCTTGTTACAGATTAAGACACGAAGAGTGATGTAATTGTCCTCAGATTGTCTCAGGTTAATCAACTATGAGACAGTAAAATCTTGGAAGATATTATCAGTGATAGATCTGTGTAGTAGTGAGTTCGTAAACATGACAGGTGAAACGGAAGAGGCAAGACTTTATATGATCATGGAGTTTAAAGATCACATGTAAAGGGGCAACACTTTATGTTGTAATGTAGTAATTTTTTACATGAGGGTAGTGGGTGGGTGGGTGGGGGGGGTGTCCCTACCAAAATCAGAACTTATGTGCAATTGGTTTGACGTTTGAGATAATAAGGTAGACTGCTCCTGACGGGATCGCTCCTCCAAGTAGCAGCCTGAGTGTGTAGGCAAAAAATTCACTTATAATCTGCAGCGTAGTAAGAATACTTTACTTACTTCCAATTTCATCAAGAATAAATCATAGACTGCCAGGAACACTGAATATTAGGGCCCAAATATAGGACAGGCCATAGGACTGGAAGTGAACGCTAAGATTAGAAGAGAGTAACCCCAGAGACATCACTGTGGGCCTTAAGTTGTAAGATCCAACTTCAAGTGCACTCAGTTAGACGCCTAACACACTTGAAAGATACGGCATCTTAAATCAGTTGCCCGACAATATTCGGACGTTTCCATGTGAAAAAAGTCTGTGCTCGCCTGAAAAACTCCGGTTAAGTTGTAATATGTACATTTTATTATTTTATATTTGTATTTTGACATACAGCCGATAGGATAGTCTGGCGCTCTCTCTTCCAAACCTCTACACCTCACGGTAGAAGGGGAACGACTAAGTAAGTATTTCGACATATATAGTTTGCTTGTGAATGAACAGTGGCATACGAGGCTGGCAACCTGCAATTAACTTGACACATGAACCACCGTTGCAAGAGCTGGTGACTGCTTCGTGCGGGTTTCATCACAAGGAACCAACAGCAGAGGTGGCCCCAGGCTCTATAAACAGCCAGGAGTGGATGATATCATTGTGTACATATTTATTATACATGCACATTTTTAGATTCATATATATATATATATATATATATATATATATATATATATATATCAGGGAGGGTAACATTTCTGGGGAAGATGAAGTGGAAGATGGAAGCGGAAGCTGCCTGATGTCTGGAGATCCAATACTTAGCAGAGACATTTGTCTTCCTTCAGTCTGTGGTTCAAGTTACCAGCAGTGACGGAACCCAATATCAATTCGGTGGTTTAAGTTAACAGCAATCCACTCCAGACACCAACATCAGACTGGTCTTGAAGACGCTTGACAACTTTGTAATTACCGCAGCCTTAATGCATCAGATGTGTTACAGCTACCAGACTTGACTATTGTAGAGAAGTACAGTTCAAGCTACCTGTGGGAACAATAAGCGGCTGAAGCAAATTTTACTGAATAATCTTCAGCTTGGGGCTCAGAAATGCGCGCGTAAATATATTACCTCACAGGCTGAAGAATAATAAGTTCATGACAGTCTAGGTGATCTCATTTGTTATGCTTGCATCTCTTTAAAATCACGTGAGGCTCTCTTAAATAGAAGCATCATTCTTCTTCTTTTTTCTCTGCCAAGGGGAATCTTGAGCGAAGGTTGATATTTTTGAAGACCTTCATCGTTATAATCTATGTTTGGCCATTGTTGAACCACTACTGCGGACCAGGGGAGACAATCCCGACACGATTAGTAAAGCAGACGTTGAAGATAAGATATAAATGGGAAAAACCCTAGAACATATCAAGTTTCTAATATTTTGGTCACATAATAACAGAAGATGGCAGATAAGAAACAGCAATCAAGAAGATAATAGGAATGGCAAAAGCTACATTCCGCAGCATGAGACATATACTAACATCTAGTTCAGTAGTTCCCAAATGGTGTGGCACGTCACATTAGCGTGGCGCGACAAGATGGCAGGTGCGGCCGGAAGATTCAAAGACAATCAGGGATTTAGAGAGATATTTTAAAAATTCATATGCCAAAAATAATTATGAAGATAATTGGCTTATTTATTTTATTTATTTGCTACCTGTGATATAATATGGGAAATTTATGTATAGAAACCCATTTTCTAGAATTTTTCAAATTTTTTTTCAATAATATAATGTATTTTATATCAAATAGATATAGTTTTCCACGACATATTGTTGTGAGCAAGGATTGTCAGCTCTGACAAATATCAAAGACCAGAAAAGAGAAAGGTTTCTTTGTGTTGATGAGGAGATGAGAGTTTGTCTCAAATAAGACCTGATATAGATGAGATTACCCTACAAAAACAAGCTCAAACCTCTCATTGAATTTAAATATTTATTGAATGAGTCATGTTTTTATGTGGCTTTATTGATTCATATTTTCTGGATGTCTCATGATCATTTTATAAAGTAGTTGTGTTGTATGTAATGATTAAAGCACTGCTAGGAGTTGATTTTTTTGGTTTTGTTTTTGAAGGTATTTTGTATCCCCAAAAAAATTTGGAGTGGCGCTAGAAAATTTTCATTACGAATGTGTGGCCCAGAGAAAAACGTTTGAGAACCTCTGATCTAGCTACGCAAATAACTCAATAATGAAAACTGCGTCATCCAGTGTTATACATACTCTTCATTACTCTTTCATGGAGAGAGAAAAAAAAAATACAAAGACAGAGATCCAAGAAAATCTAAAAGTAAAAATATATAATGAAGGAGATCAAAATACGACAGCTAAAATATTATGGTCATATAAAAAGACACGCCTCACGTTGCCAAAGACCATGACGAAAGGAAAAGTTGGAGGCAAACATGCAAGAGGAAGACAGCGCTATAATTGGGAAGATAACATCAAGAGATGGAAAGGAAAAAGTATATCAGAGTGCACCATTGTCGTGTATGATTTATCAGATATGTATAGATGTTTATAGCCCTGTCTGAGCAGATGTGATAGTGATGACAATGTGAAAGTAAGGGGTAAGAAATAGTTTTATCACGAGGTGATCGGGTAAGAGAAAGGACAGTCTCTGGATATAATAATTTATCTAATCTAGCCTATCTGGACGACGATATTTAAATCAGACGCACTTTCTCTCCTTGTACGAAAATACAAGTTACACTGCACTCACATGCACACAATTCTGTCACAAATACGCACGAACGTGAAAACAAACTATGAATAACATATAGTGGATAAGGTTGACCGACACGATAACTAAAGGTTTAATAAAGTTTATTATCAATAAAAGATCACAACAATAAGCATACACATCACTAGATTATGGTTTACAGACAAAATGAAAATTAATCAAATAGGTTCTCCCCCTCTGGTAAAGGAAAAGAAAGGACGATCCCAACAGAGGTTAATTAACCCAAAAGATCAAAGGTTAACAATAAGTTATGAAATAGTCAGTATGGGAACAGAATAGGTTCCTAATGTAAACTATCCCGTGACTATTCAGATTATTGAGATTAAAAACAAAGAAAGAAGAAACCATATAAGTCTATGATGTTAACAAAAGACATAAGTTTCTTTCTCTGTTCATTCAATTCACATACACGCAGTGGCCACTTTCAGATGCACTTACCCCAATAGTTGTGGCAGGCATTCCAAGGAAATACACTAATAAGTAATATATATATATTTTTAGTGTCAAATTTAAGTTTGCCAAATCCAGCCCCAGACTCTCCGTAGTTGCTGACTCCAAATTTCACAGGAGTCATAGAGTCGGTGTTAAATTTTTGTCCTGGTTACAATAAGTTATCTATGCCTTCTGTTGGTTGAAGTAAGGTTCATGCGTGGTGATCGCCGATGTAGAATAAATAGAACATATACAGTTCCTAGGTGGTTTAGCCTCAGGTGGCTGAAACGCTAGGTTTAAGTTACACAAATGTTGCTGATAATATATTGCCACAGTTGGCTGATGAGATATGTATATAAGTAAATCTGGTAATAGTTCTGGTTCAGTTAATATTATAATTCAATGGTTCTATTAATGTTTCTCTCAGGAAAATGAGGAAAATTGGACCGCACATGTCACAGCAAGAAGCTGATCAATATTAAATATTCTTGGATGCTTATAATATTATAAGTTCGTATGATCATAAGTTCATATGGCCATAAGAAAACAAGCCGCTAGTACTCAGGTTTGATCAGCCTATATTTTAGGAAAAGTACATATAAACATTTAACCAAATTATCAATATCATATCAAACACGTGTTAAAAATAGGACCTCTACACCACTCTGTTATAAATTAGATTTAAACACACGTGTATAGCTTATCCTTTCATTCTGTTAACGCGTGATATGAACACTAGTCATTAAAAAAAAATTACATAAAATGGATAGAAGTAAATAATATATGCCGTCAGTAGACAGTTATTTAATGTATGTACTAGTCAATTTAAAACATCTCTTACTGGAAAAATAGCGAGTAATTAAATTTACTTTACGGCTGGAAAGGTAGCTATAAGTTATTTAATGAGCACAGAAAATCTCAGTGAAATATATATTGAAAACTTTAAACACACTAAATCACTTCAAGGCTAATATATAAACTACCGCAATCAGAAAAATGAAACACTCCACGGAATCTATTAATGTTCACTCTGTACGACAAATCTTAAGATAACAAGCTAGTGAATTCAGATGGATTTCTGGCAACTGATCATGGCTATCGGAGAGACATGGTATATATTGATATGTTCCGTACTATCGTTCTTTAATGCGAAAGTCACACTACTGCCAGACCCGAGCCAATTTGCCGTTCGATTTCTTGAATCAAAGGTTATTTTACCAGCTCTTGACTTTCATCCTCTCCGCCTTGCCGAAAATTAGCTACGCAATTTTCACCTGAAAGTTTTACAATCCAAGGTCCGTCTCACTGCATATCGTGTGTTCCCCTGATCAAAGAATACATTACTCCATGCTTCGCGCTTCGCTCTCTGTTTCACATACGGCTAGATTGCCAGATGGCCCCCCGTGTTAATTAAACTGGTGAAACCTTCGTTCATGTAGCAAAAGTATACTCTAGATGGGGAGGGCAAAAGTGGATGATTACTGCGGCACTATTTCCATCTGTGACATTACGTCCGGGTTTGAAGACATGAAACCTTTTATGTCTCCTCTATGAAAATAGCGCTGCTGTTATCCGCATCTTGCGAGTGACTGCTATCTTCCCTTTCCCTTTCTTCCTCACTGCTCCAATCTGTTCTGTTTCAGAGACATTGTCATCGAATTTCTCATCTTGAAAAGATTCCGTTTGTTGTAATGGATATTCCATGCAACTATCGTCATCTTCCTCATCTTCGGTTGCTATCGCTACCGCCAGGAGATGTTCAGAGGATGGCATCGGTCTTTCCAAGTATTTCTTTAACAGATTTACGTGGTAGACTTTCTCCTTTCCTTTAATAGAGGATCTTATAGTTCGTTCTTGAGATCTTTTTAAGGACGGTAAACGGCCTTTGCCATCCGATGCGACGTTTGTTGCTTCCGGTTGGCAGTAACAACAAAACCTTCTCCCCTGGTTGTAGTTCTTTCTCTTTAGCCGCTTTATTGTACCGTTTAGCGTGCTTTGCGCATGCTTTCTTAAGGATGGTTGTAGCTAGGTGTAACCTAGGTGTAACCTTTCCTTAAGTTCCGATACATACTTGCTGGCTGAGACGACTGTCTCGTCGGCCTTCTGGTCTGTCAGAGGCCGAAGTAAGGCTTCTAACGGCCCCTTAGTAGGTCTGCCAAATAAAAGAGTAGCTGGCGGTAAACAAGCAGAGGACTTGGGAACTTCCCTGTAGGCGAATAAGGCTGCAGGAATGAAAAGGTCCCAATCTTCAGGTTTCTCTTGACCCAGCTTACGTAACATCATGGTGAGGCTGCCGTTGAAGCGTTCCATGAGCCCATTTCCGGCCGGATGATAGGGGCTTGGGTGGATGTGCTTGGCCCACAAGATCTTAAAGATCTCCTCCATTAACAGGCTACGGAATTGGGATCCGGTATCCGTCAAAACGTGTTGAAGAAATCCACCCGCGTGAAAATTTGCACTAGGGCTTCTGCGACACGCTTGGAATCCGTGCATGTTAGCGGTATAGCTTCAGCCCACATAGTGCATGTGTCGACTAAGGTCAGGATAAACCTGTTCCTTCTTTTGGTCCTGTCTATGGGTCCAACAATGTCGACAGCAACCCGTTCAAATGGTGTTCGCACTGTTGGCATTTCTCCCATGGGAACTGGGGGTGTCCAATGCTTGGGTGCCACACGTTGGCACTGGGCGCAGGATTTCACGTACCTAATAATATCAGAGTTCATTCCTGGCCACCAATAGTGAGTCGATATTCGCTGAATATTGGCGTTTTGTCCCATATGTCCGCTAAAGGGAAGAGAGTGCCATATTTCTAAGATTTGGACTCTGTACTGCGTCGGTACTAGAAGCTAGTTATGCCCTTGTTCAGGGTTGCCCGTTCTACGATACAATACGCCATCCTTAGAAAAAATGTCTCCGTTAGTCTGGGGTCCTTGGCCATTGGCAGTTTTCTAAAGCAGGGTTCCAAGGTAGGGTCTTTTTGTTGTGCCTCTTTTAGTTCCTTAGGTAACAAATTTGGCGCAGGCTCCCGTTCCTTCTTGGTTTGCCCTCTTGTGGTTACTGCTGCCACAATCGGCTTTTTCGGTCTCCCAGCAAACACATATCTACATCCAAGTATTACTGGGTAGATAGGATTATCCATAATAGCCGCTTTGATAACACCTCTGACGAAATCAGAGTGTATCTCCACCAATACGATGGGAAGCGTCATGGGTGCATCACTCTTGAAATCTCCACATAATTTGACGGTGTCTTCTGTCTCTTGACCAGGTTTGACTAAATGCCTTGCGACAATACAGTCAAAAGATAATCTTGTGTCAAAAAAGACAAGATGTTGAAGTCCCGATCAAAATAACAGTTCCTCGCGTTTAGGGCCTCTCACCCTCAGGTTGAGAATCACTGACATTAATTCTCCGTTGCGAGTCTGTTAACAAGCAACCGATTCTATTTGTCCCGGTGTGCTTGCCCTGATCAGATGACCCTTGTGCAGTGGTTTTTCCCTTGTCTTGACCTTTCTGGCGGCTGTGCCATGTAGGCCGGTCGGGCTGATCAGAATTCTTGTTGGTGGGGTATCAGTTTTTAAAGAATTTCGATTTTTTTCTGGGGAGGGTTCTGAGGTAAAGTTTCTCGTTGATTATGGTGCTGGGAGGAATGGGAAGACGGCTCTGGATTATTTTCCGAAAATGCTCATCTGTCGGCTTGCGTTTTGTGCTGGGAAGCTCGGCCAAAGCGTTCACGTAACGTTCAGACTTACTAAGAATGTCCTCCAACTTTACTGCGCCCTGTTCAGCCAGAAATCTACGGGTTTCGTTTGACAAAGTGGATTTTATTGGTTCTGTAAGAACAAATTCCAGAAGTCCCTCAAAAGTGAGAGGGAGCTCGGAAAGTTCCATGCACTTTGTCAAATATCCTGTCAAGCGTGGAGAGAACTGATGAAATGTCTCCGTGCCTTCCTTTCTGCTGTTTCTGAACAGGTGCAAGAATTTGCGAGCGTTCATTTCGAAACGCTCCAGTAAAGCCTTCTTTAGCATGTCGTAATTATCTTGATGGCTGCTTCCCAGTTTTACGTAAGCATCATAAGCACTACCTTTCAGAGCCTGTGAAAGTTTTAGACACCATCTGGAACTCTCTAACCCATATAGTGTCGCTATCCTCTCAAATTTCTCTAGAAACGAGTTAATTTTCTCATTGGAGCTTGACAAGGATTCTAGGGCGAAAGACATAGCTGTGAGTTGAGGAGATTGGTTACTGTATTGATCAGTGACCTGCGACTGAGCTGGAGACTCTCCATTACTGGAGGAAGACATAGCACCACGACTTTGGACCTCTAAGGCCTTAAGCGCCAGTTCATGTTGTTTCTCCTTCTCTCGTTCGTTTGCCCTGCGAGCTTCCATCTCTGCCTCAATTTTCTTCTGCTCTAATTGAGATTGACGCTCTTCCGCTTCTTTCCTCTCCGCTCTATCTTCCTTCTCCCGAGCTTCTGCTACTTTCTTCTCCGCGTCATATCTGTCAAGTTCTTCCTTGACAAACGCGGTCACTTCTTCTCCTTGCAATCCTGTTTCTTTTGCTTCTTCTCTTAGCATAGCTCTAAGTTTAGCTCTCTCAGCCATGGCTAATAACTGAATGCCGTTAACTCAAGAAAGAAAGAGAAAAGAAGAGAAAAAAAAACAAGCAAACAAAAATATTTATTATTTCACTGAGATAACTCCTGTCCCGTTATCAGTTATCTAATCTATCGCTGTTATTACAGGCACAAGGCACCTAATACAGACGAATAAGCCAAATAAATGGTAGATCAGTCTAACAGTGGAAAAACTACTTTTACTATCGGTGGATAAAAAAAACTTGTATTACAAATATGAAGGAGAAAAAAATAATTTAATATTTTCCCTTATTTTATAAATCCACCAAAACACACCCACTCTAGAAGTCAGTTAAGAGTAAGGGACGTTATTAACTAGATGTAAAGTCAGAAATCGGTCATTAGCTTAGCTCAAACTCTGCTGCTTCTTTAAAAAACCTAGTTATTGTTAAACAATCACACGTACTAGCGGCTTTAAACAAAATTATCATATATCTCATATATCTGACAAAGATTATATTCAGAACAATTTGCACGTAACTCTATGATGCTGTGGAAAGAAAAACAGTCCTATATGTGTGTGGTCAAACACCCAGATACTAAGATCGCTGTCTAGGGGGTAATTATTTTTATACCATAACTCACAAGACAAACTCACAACCACACTCTATCTAGATGAAAATTCAGATTACATATAAGACTTAGACATTTATCTAGACTCAGACTATAGTTCACTCCCGCGATGAGCGACGATTAGGCCGTATAGTCTCCTAAAATAGATTAAAATCCTACGGACGTGCCCACATTAATGTCGTGTATGATTTATCAGATATGTATAGATGTTTATAGCCCTGTCTGAGCAGATGTGATAGTGATGACAATGTGAAAGTAAGGGGTAAGAAATAGTTTTATTACGAGGTGATCGGGTAAGAGAAAGGACAGTCTCTGGATAGAATAATTTATCTAATCTAGCCTATCTGGACGACGATATTTAAATCAGACGCACTTTCTCTCCTTGTACGAAAATACAAGTTACACTGCACTCACATGCACACAAATCTGTGACAAATACGCACGAACGTGAAAACAAACTATGAATAACATATAGTGGATAAGGGTTGACCGACACGATAACTAAAGGTTTAATAAAGTTTATTATCAATAAAAGATCACAACAATAAGCATACACATCACTAGATTATGGTTTACAGACAAAATGAAAAATTAATCAAATAGGTTCTCCCCCTCTGGTAAAGGAAACGAAAGGACGATCCCAACAGAGGTTAAGTAACCCAAAAGATCAAAGGTTAACAATAAGTTATGAAATAGTCAGTATGGGAACAGAATAGGTTCCTAATGTAAACTATCCCGTGACTAATCAGATTATTGACATTTAAAAAAAAAGAAAGAAGAAACCATATAAGTCTATGATGTTAACAAAAGACATAAGTTTCTTTCTCTGTTAATTCAATTCGCATACACGCAGTGGCCACTTTCAGATGCACTTACCCCAGTAGTTGTCGCAGGCATTCCAAGGAAATACACTAATAAGTAATATATATATTTAGTGTCACATTTAAGTTTGCCAAATCCAGCCCCAGACTCTCCGTAGTTGCTGACTGCAAATTTCACAGGAGTCGCTAGAGTCGGTGTTAAATTTTTGTCCTGGTTACAATAGGTTATCTATGCCTTCTGTTGGTTGAAGTTAGGTTCATGCGAGGTGATCGCCGATGTAGAATAAATAGAACATATATAGTTCCTTGGTTGTTTAGCCTCAGGTGGCTGAAACGCTAGGTTTAAGTTACACAAATGTTGCTGATAATATATTGCCACAGTTGACTGATTATATATATATATATATATATATATATATATATATATATATATATATATATATATATATATATATATATATATATATATATATATATAAGTAAATCTGGTAATAGTTCTGGCCCAGTTAATATTATAATTTAGTGGTTCTATTCGGGTTTCTCTCAGGAAAATGAGGAAAATTGGACCGCACATGTCACAGCAAGAAGCTCATCAATATTAAATATTCTTGGATGCTTATAATATTATAAGTTCGTGTGATCATAAGTTCATATGGCCATAAGAAAACAAGCCGCTAGTACTCAGGTTTGATCAGCCTATATTTTAGGAAAAGAACATATAAACATTTAACCAAATTATCAATATCATATCGAACACGTGTTAAAAATAGGACCTCTTCACCACTCTGTTATAAATTAGATTTAAACACACTTGTGTAGCTTATCCTATCATTCTGTTAACGCGTGATATGAACACTAGTCATTTAAAAAAAATTACATAAAATGGATAGAAGTAAATAATATATGCCGTCAGTAGACAGTTATTTAATGTATGTACTAGTCAATTTAAAACATCTCTTACTGGAAAAATAGCGAGTAATTAAATTTACTTTACGGCTGGAAAGTTAGCTATAAGTTATTTAATGAGCACAGAAAATCTCAGTAAAATATATATTGAAAACTTTAAACACACTAAATCACTTCAAGGCTAGTATATAAATTACCGCAATCAGAAAAATGAAACACTCCACGGAATCTATTAATTTTTACTCTGTACGAGAAATCTTAAGATAACGAGCTAGTGAATTCAGATGGATTTCTGGCAACTGATCATGGCTATCGGAGAGACATTGTATTTATGATATGTTCCGTACTATCGTTCTTTAATGCGAAAGTCCCACCACTGTCAGACCCGAGCCAATTTGCCGTTCGATTTCTTAAATCAAAGGTTATTTTACCACCTCTTGACTTTCATCCTCTCCGCCTTGCCGAAAATTAGCTACGCAATTTTCACCTGAAAGTTTTACAATCCAAGGTCCGTCTCACTGAATATCGTGTGTTCCCCTGATCAAAGAATCTATTACGCCATGCTCCGCGCTTCGCGCTCTGTTTCACATAGGGTTTGATTGCCAGATGGCCCCTGTGTTAATAAAACTGGTGAATCCTTCGTTCATGTAGCAAAAGTATACTCTAGATGGGGAGGGGCAAAAGTGGATGATTACTGCGGCACTATGTCCATATGTGACAACCATCAAGACAAGAGACAGAAGATGTTTGAGATCTATTGCAGCCGACCTTCGATGCTGAGATGACAGGTACTGATGAGAGTAACGAAAAACCACAGCTGGATAAAAAGAAAAAAAAAGAACAAGAAGAAAGAAAAGAACAATTTACTGTGTTATAACTGTACACTCATCATCATCTCAACCCGTAACCCGTCATCGGTCGTAGGGGTGCCATGGTGGAAGCATCAGCAGACAGGGTCCTCCACTGCTCTCTATCCTCAGCAATGCGTACAAGTGTGGAAAAAACCGTGTCCTGCCCATTCTTTGATGTTATCAGCCCAGGATTTTCTTTGCCTTCCTCTTCTCCGTTTACCTTCGACTGTTCCCTGGAGGATCATTTTCGAAAGGGAGTCATGACGAGTTACATGCCCAAACCAGGCAAGCTTTCGACGTTTCACTACTGACAAAAGTGGTTCTTGGTGGCCTGCATAGGTGTTTATCTTCTCTCTAACATAGACATTTGTTTTGTGCTCTTTATAGCAAATGCGCAAAATTCTTCTATAACATTTATGCTCGAAAGCCTGAATCCTTCGCTCCATATCTGCAGTGAGTGTCCAGCTCTCACACCCATATAAGAGAATAGATAATATCAGTGATTTGTATAATGTGATCTTCACAGGAAAACTGATGTTACTTTTCCAGATCACATTCAGTCTTGTCATGGCAGCTGAGGCCATCTCAAGTCTTGTCTTGATTTCTTTACTTGATCTCCCATCCCTACATATAGTGGACCCGAGATATTTAAAGGTGTTAACTTCTTCTAACTTTTGCCCATTTAACGTAATGTTGGTCGGAACATGTTTCTTAAGGCTATTCACCAATATCTTGCTTTTTTCTATATTAATTTCCATCCCATATGGTCTTGATACTTTCTCCAGTCTAGAGGTAAGGTCTTGAAGTTCTGATTCTGTTCCAGCTATCAGATCGATATCATCAGCAAAACGTAGATTGCAAAGAGGTCGGCCTCCAATTGATATGGTCGTTTTGTAATCATAAAGAGCCTCCTGCATAATATGTTCTAGATAAATATTAAAGAGCACTGGGGACAGGATACATCCCTGGCGAACTCCTACAGTTGTTTTGAAAAATTCTCCAATGTCATTGCTTGCAAAAACAGCACTGCTTGCATCCTTGTATAGTGCTTCAATGATATCTATGATGTTGGTATCAAAATTGAATTCTGTTTTAATCTGTTCAAAAGTATCCTTAACATCACCTTACTTGGATGACTAATAAGGCTAATGGTTCTGTAGTTCTTGCACATTTTTAGATTTCCTTTCTTTGGAAGCGGTATTACTAATGATTGCGTCCACTCTTTTGGCCACTTTTTTGTACTCCATATCTTCTGGCAAATGTTTGTCATGATTTTTACTATATCTGGTCCTCCATATTTCAAGAGCTCTGCTGGGATATTATCCACACCCGGTGACTTCCCTCCTTTCAGCGAACATATAGCCTCTTCCACTTCTTCCCGTAATATTGCTGCATTTCCGAGTTCCCTGTTTTCGCATTTAATGTTGTTTAATATGCTATAGTCAGTGTCGAGTTTACAGTTATATAATTCTTTACAATATTCTGTCCACCTTCTCATTACAGCTGTTTTTTCATTGAGCAGAGCCCCATTGCTATCTTCTATGACAGTTACCCTGGGCTGTTGGGGTTTTAATAGTCTTCTTAATGTGTCAAAAGCTGCCTTGCTGTTACCTTTTATTAGCCCCGTATTAAAGGACTCACACTGATCAGCTACCCATTTTTCTTTGGCCTGTTTCATTTTCTTTCTAATATTTTTATTCACCATACTGTATTGCCATGCTGCTTCAGGAACCTCTTTCTTAACCTTTTTCATTTCCCGCCGTGTATCACATAACTTCAGAATGTCATCTGTAACCCATGGTTTGTTTATTTTCTTTCTTTTACCAAGTATTTCTGTTGCTGATTCAATGAGCACGTCTTTCATGTTCTCTGTGATTGAGTTGATATCATCCTCCAAAAAGTTGAGAGCTGCGAATTTTCCTCCAACAGTTGCCTCAAAGATTCCCGCGATTTCTGGATCTTTCAGTTTGTCTAAATTGAATCTTAACTGAGAACATCTGTTTTCATTATAGTTCTTTTTGAGTTTAAGCTTGAGCGTCATCAATACCATGTCGTGATCACTACCAATGTCGGCGCCAGGAAAAGTCCTAGTCTTGGCTTTATTAATACTGGACTTGAATCTTTTGGATACAAGAATAAAATCAATTTGGCCATGTATCTCAGTTTTCGGGGCATGCCACGTTGTTCTTCTTGATAACTTATGAGGAAATAGTGTATTTGCAAGGGTTAGTTTATAGTTGCTGGCAAATTCTAGTAACCGTAGACCTCGATCGTTGGTTTCTCCTGTCCCTAATTTCCCCACTGTGCCAGCCCACTGACCGTATGCATCTGGCCCTATTTTAGCATTCCAATCACCTAACACGATGAGAAGATCTTTCTTTGGAATTTTCTTAATTGTCTCATCCAGATTTTCATAAAATGTATCAATTGCCTCATCCTCATAGTCAGTAGTGGGGGCATATACCTGTATGATGGAGATGTTCTTTGGATGTGCTGCAATACGTATGGTGATAAGCCTGCTATTTATTGGGGTGCAGCTGATGACAGAGTTCAATCTATCTTTATGTACAATAAAACCTACTCCATGCTGATGTTTGGACTCATCTCCACTAAACCAAATTTTGTGACCATCATCCGTTATGGTTTCTCTTAATCCTGTCCATCTGACTTCTGCTAGGCCCAGGATGTCCCACGAGTATCTAACTGTACACTACAAAAAGACAATTAAACAATTATATATATATTTTTGTATGTATTTCTTGTATATTTTTAATTGCTCTCGGGCGGTGTGACGACTTGGGGTAGTCGCCGAAATGTCCTGTTTTTATTTTTTTGAAATGAACCGAAAAAAAAAAATCGTGACCAGAATTACAAATGAAACACAAAATTTCGAAGTAAACAACTATTTGCTTATATGAAACAGTTCGCTTTCCTAGATGTCTATATTTTTCAGTTCTAAAAACACAACGAACCTAGCGCCTGTTACGGTAGTTTTATTGATATCTTCTGCTATAGTTGGCAGTGCGCAATTTTTAGGTCAATAGAATTAATATAAATTGATTTTGATACTTCACGGATTAGTGAACGCAAAGTACACGGTCAAATTATGACGTGTTAGCGTCGATAAGGTCACGCTTCGTGACTTAGTTACCGGACCCTTGTTACGTTGTCCGTCAAGCCGTGAAGTCGTGTTTTTACCTCCTTCCAAGGTTAGGTTTTGCTAATATGTAAATTGATATAAGGACTCAGGGTCAGTCCAGATAATATTATATACGAGTGAATTCATAAGGTTTGTGATTAACCTGCGTTACGGAAGGATAGTTGATAAGTTGTTTGATTATTTTCGTCAAGACTCATGCGCTCATTTCTGGCTATCTGGATCCCAGCAGCACATGTATACAGCCATGATGTTCTGTTGACATGAATTCGATGTGACACGAACGGATAAGAATATATATATTCAAGTAAATTCTAATGAACTGTATGTTAATATTATACCTGCTTGAAATGTCTTCGTATGTGAACTTGTTAATAAATATTGGACTCCAATCCGAAGACTTATCCACATCGATAACGTTACGGTTGGTTCGTCAGATTGACAATGTTGATTGTTATTGTAGATGAAGAACTCTTCCTATAAGAAGGTATACACTATAATAATGAGATCCGAAAGGAACCAATGTATTCTTGGACATTCATTACACAATGAGACAATATAACATTGACCCTCAGTTGAATACTTATAAAAACGAACGAAGCACGCATTCGCAACTCAACCAAATAAAGAACCAGCTCCGAACCAGCAACCCGTAGCAGCTAACCGTAGCAGCTAGTGGCCAGATGTGGTCGTGGAATTTTAATCTACAATGAACTAATTGTCAAAGAATACCGGGTTGAAAAAAATTCTTTTTGAGTGAAAATGGACACATTTTACGTGTACATCGGTGACGTCACACGCTCTTAATTACAAGATTAATCGTCACAATGGTAGCCGCATTTCAACGACTTTCAAGAAGAACTTTCATTTCGAAACGCTTTAATCAACAGTGCAAACTAGATTCAACCTTCGCTATCATGCAATACGAGCTCTTTAAACTGTTGGCGAAACGGGCACTGTACAAACTTATCGAGGCAAAAAGTTAAGTAATTGTTTTCACTTTACGCTGTTAAGTCCTCTTTGCTCCGTTCACCGACATGTCTTTGAATAGTCACTGTTCAATGCTGATTTTGATATTTATATGTATTATGTTGTATTTTACATGTTAGTGGGCTGGTTGGGAGGCGAATCGAAACTGAATTTATGTCTCTTTTTTAGGACGACCGATTCAGTTTTGATTGATCTGTAGGGCTGTTAAATAATTCCATTTTGCAAAGAAACCATTGAAGTCTTGCCGATGACCACTTCGTTTGCATCTGTAATTATTTGACTTTTGATGTTAGCTGTGAAGTGCTGTGTATAAACGGTGTATTTTGCTGTACTCATTTCATTTTTATTCAGTTCTTTAGTAATGTTCGTAATCTATCCCGTCAATTCTGAACTTTCTATCACTTATTTCATAGATTTGTATTAACCGTTATGAGTCCATGTATACGTCATCAGTTTATGTGTACGTAGGTTCAATCTCGATTTGGTTTAATCCTTGACCTCATTCTTGTACTTCCGATTTTTTCTGCCTGGTTTATAGATTCATTTTATGTCTGAAATTGTCAGTTTGTGTCGTGCTAATGTTTCGTACAGTTTAGTTCATTGTTCGTCTTATATTTATTCATGTTATAAATTAATAATATAATAATAATTGTATAACTTGTTTATTAATAAGATAAGAATATAATTTGATTAATTTTTACTAAATCATTTGATGACTTAGGTGATGTCATCAATTTACAGTAGTAGTCCAAGACACTACCATTTCTATATTATGACTAGGGCATAATAGCATATATATTGATAAATAATAATAAATTTATGGGTTGTCTTGAATATGACAGACATATTAGACATTAATTAGTACACTTTCCTAGTACTACAGTGTTCACTTTGAACATATATATGATTAAATAACATAATTATGGAGGGATAATGCCCATAATTATTAGATGATAATATTAGTTGCATGATATAAATTCAGCATCATAAATTAATAAATATATAATACATTAATATATTAAGGAGGGAAGATGCCCATAATTAATAAGTGAGATTAGTGGATGCATGAAATATTTTAAGCATCATAAACAAATGTGCTTATAACTAATTAGTGTTTTCTTAAGAATATGTGGTGGTGATATAAAATATTAACTAAAAATAACTTGTTGACTTACAATTAGTTGTAAAGGAACATAATATAGTGGTTGATTGGTTATATTGAATGACCATACTTTATTGTATACACATATAATTAATTCATTAAATTAGATTGGTGATTAATATTAATAGTTGACTAAGTGAGTGAGTCACTACGGATTCTGATATGGATCCAGTGGACATGAGGTCCGTGTTGAAGCAGATATATGAGGATGGTCGTCTCTATAATAAATTACAAGGCCCAGAACTTGAGTTATTTTTCGTTTGTATAAACATTTTTTCATATGTATGATCATTTTTTTGACTGAAGTGTGTATTATGTTTTCTATGGTCAAAGGGACATAATCCGAGTTATCGAGACTACAATTTGTTAGGAGTTGCCTTCTCTTGTATAGAGACACGTTCGGTCTATAATTTCTTGAACGAAGCGTGACCACATCTCCTTATTTGGTAGTATCAGTCAACTATGGTAGATGTCTGAAACCTTTCTTAACGCTTCTTTTCATGACCATAAAAGGCGCGACTGTGTAAGACTTTTATCTCGAATGTTCTTCGAATCGTCTTATTGTGAACGGCAACTCAGAGATTGTCGTTCTGCGCATGTCAAACCGGGAGTTCGTTCTGTGTGTTCCGCCCAGTTGGGGCAGTTTAGAAATGGTTTAAGAAGCGAGCAGACGCAACTGCGTCTTGTGATTCTCTGAGGGAAATACAGTGTCTTAGTGAGTTAGTTAGCTAACTAGACTATTTCCCAGTATTATGCAGCCTGCCTGGAGGCATATGTTCATGGTTGATTTTCCGAAATAAGGTAATTCCTCTTGTATCGAACTTTATGCTATCGTCTAGAGGTTCGTCATTTTGTCGCCTATTTGCTCGCCTGTGTGATGCAAAATGGAGAGGTACTTTGACTAGGATTAAGTCACCGGTATCTGTATACCTGAACTAGTTAAATATATATGGGTCGCTCTAGACCAACAAGACTGTTGTCTGTGTTCCAGGATTCGTTATATCAGAGATCACGTCCAAGTCAGATGGTTAGACTTAGGAACATTATAAAGGTCGAGCTGACCTGTAGCCCATGTATGCTATTCACGTGCAGACAGTGAACGGACTTATTGTATACAACTGATCTGCTAGCATCAGAATGGGAGCATTTATTATTGTTTATGAACATTGAAGATCTGTAGCTGACACTGTTGCAGAAGTTATAGAAATTATTATTATTTATACAGCTTCACGAACTAGCACTCGATGATTGATGAATTTCTGAATCTATTGAACTGTGATGTCTTATGACGCATATATACAACAGCTATCATTGCTGACTACAGAAATTGTTTTCAATGTGCCATATCATCTTGCTGAACTCGTTAACCATGTTGATGTCATAAGTATCATGACTGTTTTGTGGCGTGCAATAAATGAAAGAAACTTATACAACGAAGTTACCCTTTCTATGACTCTACACGTCATGTTGCCTGTGTGATAACCCATTGAACTGTTCCACTACCACATACACAGCAACATCCTAAATCAGAGAAGACACCTACATCTTACACTTTAACACCAGGTGTCGATAAGGGTGGCAAGTTACCACTTCAGCACAAATCCACCCTTATCATTTTTGGTGGCCAGAGCTGGTTCTATCATCTGATATTTTGGCGCACCATATCATTTTTGGTGGCCATAGGTTGGTTCACTCTGATTCCAGCTATCAAGGGGGTCAGCAAACCCAGACATCATCATCATACTAGATACAACTACAGCATCAACTACCACCTTACAAGAAATTTTATTGAAAGTATCCGGATTTTCTGACAGTTGCTGATTTTGAAACTACCCGGCGCTGCTCGGCAATATTGAAGTTTATGTAAAATTAGAAGGACAAGTACCGAGCGAATGGATTTTCCTGATCTGGTGAAAAGAAGGACAAGTGCCGTAACAACTGTTCCGGTCTCAGGGGTACTGTTGCGGGTTCAGAAGGTCAAGTGCCGGTTAAATCAATTTAGAAGATTCAGAAGGTCAAGTGCCGTAACAACTGTTGCAGTATTAGAAGCTCATTTCCTTCGTCATGGCTGTTTATGGGAGCAGAAGTTAATCAACGTTGGATCATTATCCTCAGAATGCTGATTACATCCTGTTCTGCACCGTGCTGACGCTGGATTTATAGAAGTTAAGTGGCCTGTTTTGTTTGTGAACTGTGCCCTTATGTTCTAACTGAGCCTTCTGTACTTTCACACTTTCTCCTATTGTTTTCATGATACATGTTTATATGTTATATGTTATTTGTTATTTGTATATTTATATGTTTATATTTCAGCGGGTTTTCTCGGTTGGGCGGAGTCTTACAGTAGAAGATACCACGTCACAGAGGTTCTACTGTTAGCGTTTTCGTTAGGGACTGTGCGAATTTCCTACAGTGAAATTTGCTAGCGACAATCGTTGCTATATCTGTTTAGTTGTGACGAGTTGTGCTTTATTTTTGTTTCTTGTATATATATATTTTTTTTTCTTTTTTCTTCTCTCTCTTTCTTTTATGTTTTTAGTTTCGATTTCGATTGTTTGTATTTGTAGGTCTCCCCTTTGCTATTATTCAGTTCTTTACGTATATTTTTGTGTATACACTGTAGCGTCATTTGTTAGTCATATCTTCGCATATTTCTTTTTAGTTTTGCTGTTTGTGTATTTGACTTATGCGAATGTTTTCGTATTGTTTGATCTTTGTTGATTGTTTACATTGACTCTGATCTTTGTTATTGTTTACATTGACTCTGATCTTTGTTATTGTTTACATTGACTCTGATCTTTGTTGTTGTTTACATTGACTTTGATCTTTGTTATTGTTTACATTGTTGATGACCTTTGTTATTGTTTACATTGTCTTGTTATTGTTTACATAGTTCTTGCATAGTTAGCTTTCACTATTGTTGATATATGCTCATGCACTATTGGTCTATAGTGCACTTATCATAACAAACTGGTGTTTTTTGCTTATGCACTATTGTAGTGCAGTTATGATAAATAACTGATGATTATGCACTGATTTGGGTAGTGCACTGTTAATTAAGAGGTGACTTGTGATATTATTATACATTTGATAATACAAGTTGGTGTCAACTCCTGTTTCCCACAGAGATTGGGTTCAACATAGAGATTATACAAGCACTTTATTAAGTCTTGTTGCTATTTAACATTGAAATAAGATAATTAATTATTTCAGGTTCTGTACTCACATTTTGGACATCATGTCTACATTTGAGTACTTTATTGAGCAGGGTAAAGCCCTTGGGAAGACAGGTGATAAATTAGAAGAATTTGCGACTGTTCAATATGCCAAGGCATTGAAGTCGGAAGAAAAGAAAATGAAAGAACAAACTGAACAAAAGAGAATAGAGGCTGAAATAGAACAAAAGAAACTGCAGATGCAGGTGGAGGAAAAAAGATTTCAAATGGAAAAAGAAGCTGAAAATAAGAGACTTGAAAAAGAAGCTGAAAATAAGAGACTTGAAAAAGAAGCTGAAAATAAGAGACTTGAAATAGAGGCTGAAGGAAAAAAGTTACAGGCCCAGGCTGAAGAAAGAAAGTTACAGGCTGAGGCTGAAGAAAGAAGGTTACAAAGAGAGGCTGATGAGAGAAAAGCAAAAATGGAACATGATGAAAAAATCTTAGCTTTAGAGTTAGAGAAGTTAAAGTTATTGAACACTGGTAATGCTAATGATGCAAATAAGGTGTCAAATAAGACTAATGCTAAGGATTTCAAGCTTAATCTACCAGCATTTAATCCCTCAATCGATGATATAACATTTTATCTAGATAGATTTGAAAGTGCATGTAATGTGCATAATATAGATAAAACATTATATGTGTATCATCTGTCCAAGATACTTAGAGGTGATGCTTTGACTTTGTTGAGTATGGTAGATGTGCCTGACAAAAACAACTATGAGGTTGTCAGGGCGGCATTGTTAAAGAAGTACCAACTTAACGAGGACGGATATCGTCTTAAATTTAAAACCATGTTACCAGAAACTGGAGTTGAATTCTCTGAATTCATCTCAGGCATCCGTCTTACTTTTTTACGATGGGTTGAGTTGTCTAAGACAGAAAATACATTTGAAGCTCTTATGGATTTACTACTTAGAGATAAGGTTATGTCTTCTGTTAATGAAGCTTTTCTATCTTTTCTTCATGAGCGTAAGCCTAAAAAAAACATAAAAGAAATGGAAGAATACTGTAGCCAGTATGTTACTGCGCATCCGCACATAACCATTAGTAACTCTAAGGTGAAAGAAGGTCTGCCAGTTGCTTCGGCAGCACCTTATGGCCCAAATTTTATGCGTAAATTTCAGGGTAGCCAGAAAAATTTCAATAAAAAGAGTAATCGTAATTATGCCCAGAACCATAGTGATCAATTCCAGGGTGATTCTTCTTCCCAGAACTGGAGACAACCTAATACTACACGTTATTCTACTCCGGTTAACTTTAGAAATTTTCACAAAGGTAATCGGTATAGAGGAAAATATTTTATGCAGAGACCTCAATACCAAGATAATAGAGGTTCTCAACAGCATAGAGATAGTAATGACAGTTATGGAAACTGGAACTCAAACCAGGATAAAAATTACAGTAGGGACTTTAATGATAATTGCAGAGGCAATAATGGTCGCGGTAGATCGCAACATAAGAGAAAAAGATATCAACAGACAAACTCTGTTCAACAAGAATCTCAGGGAGCAGATAAACAGGTTAATAATGATAAAGACCATAATGCTATCGGATGCTCATCTTTTGATTTTGGTAGGGCAAATAAATGTATCCAATGCAGTACTTTATTTGATCCGAAAACCGTTAGTACTTTAAGCTGTGGTCATCCTTTGCCCGCTCTTCCTGCTAATGTTGCTCATGATGGGAGAGGTTCTCTTATATTACATAAGGGGCTAGTAAATAGTAATCCAGTCTCAGTGTTGTTTGATTCTGGATGTACTACTGTCGGCGTTAGGCAATCTCTTGTAGATCCATCCTGTGCTACAGGAAAAGTCATCAAATGTGTCACATTTGGTGGCACGTTAGAAAAGTATCCTACTGCTATAATACACATTGCTACTCCTTTCTTCACGGGGAGAGGTCCACGCGTGTCTACTTCCAAACCCTATTGCGGACCTTATTATTGGTCGTATTCACGGAGTTAGGGAATGTACCCCACAGCAGATTGCTGTTTGGGAAGAGCAAAACATTGAAGCTACCAATGCGGTGGTCACAAGAGCACATGCTCTGGATCCACCTCAAACTTCATTAACTAATAATGATGAAGTAAATGACCAAGATAGTCACTTGACTATTACACGTGACTCATTTATCAAATTGCAAGAAGAAGATCCTTCTTTACAAAAATTCTTCATTCTAGCAAAAAAAGGTGATCCTAATCAGAACACTAATAGGAAATCTTGGATTTCTATGAAGAACGGCGTACTTGTACGTATGGTACAAGACTCGACTACGTCCACTCATTCACAAATTCTTGTGCCTAAGAGCATGAGATTGCAAATATTGCAACATGCTCATGACTCGCAATGTGCTGGACATATGGGTTTTTTTTCCCGTACAAAGTCGAGGGTTCTTGCGGCTTTCTTTTGGCCATTTGTGAGCAAGGACATACGAATGTACTGTCGCTCTTGCAAAGTATGTCAGGAGGTCAAATCTAAAGGACCACGACATGCTGCGCCTATCCAGGCTGCTGACATTCCTATTCGCCCTTTTCAAAAAATGGCAATAGATATTATCGGTCCTTTTAGAATTAAGTCGGCTAGAGGACATCAATTTATCCTTACATGTGTCGATATGTGCACACGTTGGCCAGAGGCAATACCTCTCAAGAGCATCTCAACTGCTGATATCGCAGACGCTCTTTGGCTGATATTTTCTCGCTTGGGTTTTCCCGGAGAAATATTGTCAGACCATGGCACTCAACTTATATCAGACACTATGTCACAGGTAATGTCTATGCTACACATTAAAAGGTCTCTCAGCAGTATCTATCACCCAATGTCTAATGGGTTGGTCGAACGTTTAAATAGGACTCTGAAAACTTTACTTGGTAAAATAACTGAGGATCATCCTCAGGATTGGGACAGGGTCTTACCCGCGGCTCTCTTTGCGTATAGAGAGGTCCCCAATGAACATACGGGGTTTTCCCCTTTTGAACTTGTCTTTGGCGCGCAACCGCGCGGCCCTATGTCTTTACTTCACGATCTAATCACTGCCGATAATATTAGCGATGAGACTCAATCTTCTTATGAGTACGTCATTGCTCTTAGGCAAAAGATCATCGAGGCATGCAAACTAGCAACTTCGTCTTCAGAATTTGCTAAAGAAAAGGCAAGGCAGTTTGCAAATAAGAATAGATGTCTACGACAACTTTGTCCAGGTGACAAAGCTCTCGTTCTACTTCCTTCAAGGGAGAACAGACTTCTAATTGCATGGAAAGGTCCATATGCAATAGTCTCCAAAATTTCTGATGTCGACTATGTTGTCGATATTGATGGAAAGCATAAAACTTTCCACATAAATATGCTCACAGAATTTTATGAAAGACCTGACTATTTGCAGCCTATTTTCCAGGCTACGGACAATTCACAAGCAACTCGTGGTCAGTACTCATCTCTGTCAGTTATACAGGATGAGGAAACTACTTTTTCTGATGTCAATCTTCCTCTTTCTATGGTCCCACTTTATTCTACGGAATCTTGGAAAAACGTGACCGTTTCTCCAAATCTTTCCGCTGAGGAACATCGACAAGTTTCTTCGATGTTGCAAACATTTCAGGATGTTCTTACAGACATCCCGGGACACACACATGTCATAGAACATGACATTGTGCTAACTGATCACAATCCTATCAGAGTCAGACCATATCCAATACCTATTCATTTCCAGTCTCAAGTCGAAAAAGAGTTGGATGAAATGATACGTTTGGAAATCATTGAACCATCCACTTCAGCATACTCTTCGTCTATGGTTATTGTTCGAAAGAAGGATAATAACATTCGCATTTGCGTAGATTATCGCAAATTGAACCAAGTTACGAAGTTCGATGCTGAACCTATGCCTTCATTAGAAGAGCTACTCAATAAACTTTCTAATTCTAGATTCTTTACCAAACTAGATTTGTCTAAAGGTTATTGGCAAGTCCCGCTAACTGAACGTGCCAAACCTTTTACAGCTTTTTCTACACCTAGGGGTTTATTCCAATGGAATTTCATGCCTTTTGGTCTTATGAACGCCCCTGCTACATTCGTACGCATGATGCGGCGAATTCTCGCATATCGTACAGATGTCATAGCATACCTAGATGATATCTGTCTATTCAGTGATTCTTGGGAAGATCACTATTTGGGTTTATACGAATTACTGTCTACTCTTCGCGAGTATAACTTGACTGCAAAACCCTCTAAAGCCTTTATAGGATTTAGCGAGATTTCTTTCCTAGGTCATCGGGTTGGTCATGGTCTTTTAAAGACAGAGGACCACAATGTTTCAAAAATACTTAACATTTCGGTCCCTAAGACGAAGAAACAAGTAAGGAGTCTATTAGGTTTGATTCAATTCTACGGACGATTCATTCCGAATCTGTCCTCCATTATGGCACCGCTTTCTACTTTATTGAAGAAAGGGTCGCCTAATCTGATCCGCTGGTCTAAAGAATGTCAATCCTCATTGGACCAGGTTAAAGCCCTATTTTCATCTCCACCTATTCTTAAGTTACCTACTATTGAGAAGACTTTTGTTCTTCGAAGTGACGCCTCGTCAACAGGGATTGGGGCAGCACTAATGCAGGAGTATTCTGATACTTTGCATCCGGTGATGTATATCTCTAGGAAATTAAACGCTGCAGAAAAGAATTACTCGGTTTTAGACCGTGAGTTATTGGCTATGGTATGGTCTATTCTGAAGTTACAAAGATTTCTTCTAGGCGCACATTTCATTGTGGAAACCGACCAGAAAGCGCTTACTGCTATTCAGAGCAAAAACTTGAAGAGCTCGAGGTCCACTCGTTATGCCATAGCTCTTCAACCATTTCATTTCTCGGTTCGAGCTATCCGTGGTTCGGATAATGTAATGGCAGACATTCTGTCCAGATGTCCACACGATTCCACATGATTCTTCTGTCATATATATATATTTCCTGATATACAGTCCAATGTTATAATGACATGTTAGTAGATTTTGTCTCACTTTTTTTTTTTTTGAGGGAAATTTATAACATTGTACCATGTAATTATCTAAGAAGGCTTAGTTAGTGATATACGGGCCAAAAGATCACTCGGCCACATTTAAATAAATTATTTTCAGGATTGTATTAAGAAATTTACCAGTTGTCTTTAAGATTTGTGTTATTGATATTTTCGCAGCACATCATTGAAGTCTGCGAGTTTATGTCCATTGTGGAACTTTGAGGATATCAAGTCCTGTCCTACATTGGGAGCGGATGATGTCCACATCTTCTTCTATTGAATGTTTTATGTCACCGAAGAGCAACACATGTATTACTTATTAATTACTGTTACTTTATATAATGTAATAATATAGTGCGGTATATTAGTAAATTACACCGCTATTTGCAACACATTGTATGATAACACATAATATATTTAATTTCATATATTGGTATGAGTATAATTTGATTGTCATTATGTTGTTGCCATCATTGTGGCGTGTGTTGGTGGCACCTTCCTGGAATATATCAGCGTATACTTAGATAAATTTTTTCTCTAAGGATCTGAGATATGATCTCAGTGTCGCTCCATGCGTTGAGCTAATTTGTTAGGTATATATCCACGCATCATACGTGCGTTAGGAGCCTAGATTTTTTCCGGCTCCAGGATTTAAAAAAAAAAAAAATGTCCCATTTTTTTTTTTTTTCCAGGGAGGGTGCGGTAATGTTACGCACGGATCATTATTATTTTTCGTTTGTATAAACATTTTTTCATATGTATGATCATTTTTTTGACTGAAGTGTGTATTATGTTTTCTATGGTCAAAGGGACATAATCCGAGTTATCGAGACTACAATTTGTTAGGAGTTGCCTTCTCTTGTATAGAGACACGTTCGGTCTATAATTTCTTGAACGAAGCGTGACCACATCTCCTTATTTGGTAGTATCAGTCAACTATGGTAGATGTCTGAAACCTTTCTTAACGCTTCTTTTCATGACCATAAAAGGCGCGACTGTGTAAGACTTTTATCTCGAATGTTCTTCGAATCGTCTTATTGTGAACGGCAACTCAGAGATTGTCGTTCTGCGCATGTCAAACCGGGAGTTCGTTCTGTGTGTTCCGCCCAGTTGGGGCAGTTTAGAAATGGTTTAAGAAGCGAGCAGACGCAACTGCGTCTTGTGATTCTCTGAGGGAAATACAGTGTCTTAGTGAGTTAGTTAGCTAACTAGACTATTTCCCAGTATTATGCAGCCTGCCTGGAGGCATATGTTCATGGTTGATTTTCCGAAATAAGGTAATTCCTCTTGTATCGAACTTTATGCTATCGTCTAGAGGTTCGTCATTTTGTCGCCTATTTGCTCGCCTGTGTGATGCAAAATGGAGAGGTACTTTGACTAGGATTAAGTCACCGGTATCTGTATACCTGAACTAGTTAAATATATATGGGTCGCTCTAGACCAACAAGACTGTTGTCTGTGTTCCAGGATTCGTTATATCAGAGATCACGTCCAAGTCAGATGGTTAGACTTAGGAACATTATAAAGGTCGAGCTGACCTGTAGCCCATGTATGCTATTCACGTGCAGACAGTGAACGGACTTATTGTATACAACTGATCTGCTAGCATCAGAATGGGAGCATTTATTATTATTGTTTATGAACATTGAAGATCTGTAGCTGACACTGTTGCAGAAGTTATAGAAATTATTATTATTTATACAGCTTCACGAACTAGCACTCGATGATTGATGAATTTCTGAATCTATTGAACTGTGATGTCTTATGACGCATATATACAACAGCTATCATTGCTGACTACAGAAATTGTTTTCAATGTGCCATATCATCTTGCTGAACTCGTTAACCATGTTGATGTCATAAGTATCATGACTGTTTTGTGGCGTGCAATAAATGAAAGAAACTTATACAACGAAGTTACCCTTTCTATGACTCTACACGTCATGTTGCCTGTGTGATAACCCATTGAACTGTTCCACTACCACATACACAGCAACATCCTAAATCAGAGAAGACACCTACATCTTACACTTTAACACCAGGTGTCGATAAGGGTGGCAAGTTACCACTTCAGCACAAATCCACCCTTATCAAGTATGAAAAGAAGTTGTTTGTACAGAAAAAGGAGTTAGAGGTTCAGGTAAGCTCATTTAAAAAATTACATGCCAAAGAAAAGAGTCTTAATGTTGAACTGGAAGAGCAACATGCATCTTTAAGTTGGAATTGTCATACACAATCGACTCAGATTCAAGAACTGAAGTCTGAGATTACTCGTTTGAAATTACAAGTTGATATGACAGAAGAGAAAAGATATCAGGCAGAATTAACTGATAATAAAATGAAACTAGATAAACTCAATGAGGAAAATAGTGAACTAAGGTCTGAAGTTAGTTCATTAAGAAAATTGCTTGATCAAACAAAGAGAATTGCTGATGAAAAATTAATTGCCTTCGAGAAATTATTGATTGATGAAAATACTAAATATTCTGAACTAGAAAGGAAAATGCAACAGCAGATTAATGAATTATCAAATAAGCTGAATGCAGTTGAGTCTCTACTTATTAATGAGAGGAAGAAAACTACTAACTTGGAGAAAACAAATGGAGATATACCTTTCCTCGGCAGAATATTACTGCCAATGCAAAAAATAAATGTTGGCGACATGATCAGCTGGCAACTGATCTTAAGGAAACTGTTGACGTAGTCAACAGGGGAAAGGAGTGCTCTAGGAAAAGTAACATATTGAAACATGGGGTTGGTGTTAAAAGTGATAGGAAGACACTCAATAAAATTAATACCAGTACATTGAAACAAAATAATGTACTTATTTCTTCTGATCCGTCCACTACTACATGTGCTACAAATGTACCATTACAGGGTAAGGGTCATGATACTCAGGCCCACATAAGAATCCAGTATATAGAAAGAATAATACTTACATGACGGACATACATTGCAATGTACCTCAAGCAACTAAGGTTGCACAACACTCATGTTCCCATGTTAGTGACAATGGTCCTACATATATTGGGAAATGTACATATTCTCGTACCGTGTTAGTTAGCAATCTGCCACAAGGTACTACATGGCAGACACTTGGTAATTTCTTTAAGTGCACGGCAGACGTTAGGTTCGTGCGTCTGTTGCCACCTACCAATAACAGGTATGGTGAAGCTCTGGTTACATTTTGTAACAATAGAGATGCTCGAATGGTTATCGAGCTTTTCAATGGTGTTTATTTTCACCACCATTCTTTGAGATTGCAATTAGTACCTGATTCTGCGTCACGCAGATAACAGGTTACGGTAACACTGTTCGTCACATCTTTGATGACTCAGCATAGTCAGTCATCAATTCTTTGCTGGTCAATTATTCTGTATGACTTATTTATAGTGGGCTTGTCTATTAGGTGACACTTGTGTGGTTTTATCTACGATAACACTGTGTTCTTTCGTCTTTGTAATTTGACCATGCATAAGTTAGACAGTAACCGTGTTCATTATTCTAACTATTCTCAGCCAAGGCAGCATAAGTTTCATATATCGTAAATTGTCTTGTCATCATTGTTAAAAAAAGACATGCCGTTGAAGGTAAATTGGACTGACGAATGCGACAAAACTTTTCGCATGATATTGACAATCTTCTCAAATCCACCAATTTTAAGATTACCAGATAGTTCTAAAAAGTTTTTTCATCGTACAGATGCCAGTAATTACGGTATCGGAGCTTGTTTGCTTCAATATCACGACAATATACTTCATCCAACTATGTACATATCAAGAAAACTGAAGTTGCCTGAAAAGAAATACTCTACAGTAGACAAGGAGCTGCTGGCAGTAGTTTGGACAATTACTAAACTTGAGAAATTTTTATTGGGAGCACCCTTCGTGATCCAAACGGATCAGAAGGTGGTAGCATCGTTACGTTGCTCTAACCACAAAAGCCCCAAACTTGCCAGATTTTCGATCCTATTACAACCTTACGACTTTGTCATCGAAGCCATACCGGGACAAGAGAATATAATGGCGGATGTACTTTCGAGACACCCTACTGAAGTCGAATAGTAATTGTCCACAAGTTAACAAAATTAAAGACTGAACAAGATTGACTCTGGAACTATCACTTATTTCTGCAATGAAAATGATATCCATTACCTCCATACGGGAAAAACACTTCGAATAATTTGCAGGGAATCAACCAATAAGTAAAATCTTCGAAAGAAATTGTTTGTAACAAGAAACATATTTCAATGGTTCGTTTTAACGTTTGGACTTTGGTTAATGTCCATTCGTTCTACAACTCTTTACGATATAGTCGGGAAAAGTATCTGAATCCATGCTGGACAAATACCGTTATGCTAAAGAAATTGAAATGACTAATTCAACACGAGAAGTCCAGAACAAAACATATTTGAACATTATGAACTTTTTTCTTCAATGGAACTTTCCGTAAATTCTCAAAGGACATAACGACGGCTGGATCTTCATGTCCGACATTATTAAGTTTAATAGTTATTAAATTAATAAAGAATATAATAAAACTGAAGTGTGATAATAAAAAAATGAAATGTGTCAAAAGAAAGAAAAAATGAAAAAAAAAAGAAAATAATATCACACAAGCGAATACTCTAAATATTTTATTTATGAATGGGATACCTATTCTATGAAATTAGTTAAGATGTTTATATAAAATGTATGAATTTTTTTTTTTATTAATTCATTAAGTTAATTAGTTAGTAATTACTCGACACACATAATTAATTTTAAACACACATAACTAAATTAATTTATACTTATCTTTTTCTCTACTTTACTTGTCCTTACTTCTCATTTCTTTTATTATTACACTATCTCTCAGTTTATTTAATTAGATATTAATTATTTAATACCCTACATACTTATTACGATTAATTAGTTTAATTTTAATTAGTTAGAATAATTTTCTGTACATAACACTTCATTATTCACTCACGATAGTCTTTAAGTTAAGTAGATAATTATTTAGCGACAGTTGACACCCCTTTGTTTAATATAATAATGTTATATGACTGATATATTATCGACATGACCACGACACTGTTCTAGACAGAACATCGTAGGCCATATGTCGAGTTTTTGTTAAATTTTTTTTTATATGTGTGAGTAAGTTAGTTCAAAAAAATCTATCAAATAGATTTTTTTCCCCCGGCGGGCAGGGAATTGTTACGGTAGTTTTATTGATATCGTCTGCTATAAATGGCAGTGCGCAATTTTTAGGTCAATAGAATTAATATAAATTGATTTTGATACTTCACGGATTAGTGAACGCAAAGTACACGGTCAAATTATGACGTGTTAGCGTCGATAAGGTCACGCTTCGTAACTTAGTTACCGGACACTTGTTACGTTGTCCGTCAAGCCGTGAAGTCGTGTTTTTACCTCCTTCCAAGGTTAGGCTTTGCTAATAGCCGTATTTATGTAAATTGATATAAGGACTCAGGGTCAGTCCAGATAATATTATATACGAGTGAATTCATAAGGTTTGTGATTAACCTGCGTTACGGAAGGATAGTTGATAAGTTGTTTGATTATTTTCGTCAAGACTCATGCGCTCATTTCTGGCTGTCTGGATCCCAGCAGCACATGTATACAGCCATGATGTTCTGTTGACATGAATTCGATGTGACACGGACGGATAAGAATATATATATTTAAGTAAATTCTAATAAACTGTATGTTAATATTATACCTGCTTGAAATGTCTTCGTATGTGAACTTGTTAATACATATTGGACTCCAATCCGAAGACTTATCCACATTGATAACGTTACGGTTGGTTCGTCAGATTGACAATGTTGATTGTTATTGTAGATTAAGAACTCTTCCTATAAGAAGGTATACACTATAATAATGAGATCGGAAAGGAACCAATGTATTCTTGGACATTCATTACACAATGAGACAATATAACATTGACCCTCAGTTGAATACTTATAAAAACGAACGAAGCACGCATTCGCAACTCAACCAAATAAAGAACCAGCTCCGAACCAGCAACCCGTAGCAACCAACCGTAGCAGCGCCCATCTGTAATTCATAATTAATAAAGAACAAATTACCTACAGTATTTGAGAATCATAGATTTTTTGTTTTTGTAAGCTACTGTCGTAGATTTTTGATAGGAGAATTAAGATTTGGGTTGGTCCCTTCTGATTAGATTTGAATAAGTGATAGTCACAGTGAGAGATAGTAATAGCAATAGATTTCCACGAGTGAGCTGGTAGACTGTGATAGAGGCTGTCTCTGAAATCGAGAAATTTTCTCTCTTTTACCTATCTTCTACGACAGATTTAGAGGAGTCAGATAGTCTAAACACACACACACACACACATATATATATATATATATATATATATATATATATATATATATATATATATATATATATATATATATATATATATATATATATTACATATATAGTTCTATCCACTCACGAGCACGCACATACAATACGACAGTTAGACGTACAGACGTGGGAAAACTATGACAAATAATTATATAGATATTCTAGAACGAGCTGACCAACACGCTGCTTAAGTTTAAGGGCAGTTTAATAAATCAATAACATCCAAAACTTTTAAACCACCACAACATCCAAAAATTTTTATCATATATATATATATATATATATATATATATATATATATATATATATATGATAAAAATCCCACTGGTATGATCTTCCCTCGATGTATGCCCACAGTCTTGTTAGAAAAAAATGATAGCCCCAAGGAATCAAGAATACATTAGCGGTAATCTAATATGTCCCCCTTTTTAGGTATGGACAGACTTGATATCTCTGATCTATTCTACGGGAAAATATGGTTAGCAATACTTGCATAAAGAGAGTTAAGACAGCAAAATGGGTGCCAAATTACAACAATAAAGAAACACTCAGACCTGCATTCACTCTGTTTACTCAGCCGTGGCCACGTGCACTCTTGCATACTTACAGCTTTGTTAACAGCATCTGGAAACATAATTTTTAGGACATTCACATACAGAATCGTCAATGGCAGTCTTTGACCAAGAAATCCCCAGTTCCAAAAAGACGGGTTGAATTCTCTGCTTCAGGGAACGATTCCTTGGGTGTTCTTATTTTTCGGATGTCTGTTCAGGTCACATTAAAATTGTCCAGGCACGAACATTAACAACGAGCACAGTGTCAATAGCTTAGGTTTCTAGAAATGAGGAAGGTCAGATCGGTGTCTTTTTTTTTCTCCCAGGTTAGGACTTTATTTGGTCACCACACCACTAGTCAAAACTCCGTCGGAATGTTACTGACGTTAATATGTTACTTGCCACACAGGCTAAAAATGTACTTGAGTTGTTTCTCAGGAAGAATTAAATTTGGCGCGATAGGCCTGTTACTTCATTTAACCTTTAAAGTACTTGTAAAGATTATGCACCAAGGCTTTTAAGGAAAATGTTTTAGTTCTTCACATATATCACTCATCAGTACTTAATGCTGGCAAAGTTTGGGTTAACCCCAGTATTCACTGAATAAAAGAAAAAAAAACATATAAAATAATTATACATACTAGGTACTCGTTATAACTTACATTTTTAAACTGCAAGCGTACAGCTTGACTTATCATTTAAAACTTCCGTGAAATAAGTTATATTTAAAAAATCAATCATCATGAATTATGAATACCTACGTATTCCGTCAATACTCAAGATGTAGCAATTCAGTTATAAGTTAATTTTAAAATATATTCCCGTCTGATTATTTAGCAGTAAAATCAAATTCATTTATAGCTGCATGATTTTAAGCTAGAAATATAATTTATTCTGCTTTCCACTGAAACACGTCACTAGAAAATAATACAGACTATATTTTAATTCTCTCTGCACAAAAGAACTAGTGAAAATGAAATAGGCGATTTAACACTTAAAACACTCACAAAATATTAGATACTTAATATAATATTTACCTCAACACAGAACTACGGTATCACAACGAAACTAAGAGGTTCACTTATAAGTTTAAGTATCTAGAACGAAGGGACCACGTCTACTGCAAATGGAGAATCAGTGAAATCAAGTTTAAAACTCTGGTTATTATCTTAAATCAGACAATGTATGCACGCTATTGCGAGACCCCGAAATCGTCTCCCCTGCTCTTAAAACTTACGTTAACTTAGACGCTGCTCATAACTGCCAAACGTGCGTCTTCACACCTTACGTCAAAAACTGGCCGTGGAGCGTGAGTGTCATGGAAAAACCCAGACTATATGTCTCATTCCAGAGCGCTGCGTGAGTGTCATATCACACTTCACTCCGAGAGAAACGTTAGTGTCAGGTGAAAATGCTAGACGGTATGTCTCATTAGATGGCAGGTTCCACCCCTAACCGGGAACTAGCCTGACGAAACGCCCGTGACATGAGAAAAGTACAGATGCATGTCTGCTATCTCTGTCTGCCTAGACGAGTATTCACACGTTCTGTCGTCCTGCAGCACTGACATCTGCGTAATAGAATGCGTATCAGTATGAGAAAGAAAAACGGTAAAGTGAGAATGGGAAAGAAAATATTTTTCGCAAACGAACGAATGCGAAAAATACGGGAAAAGGATACAGAGTGATAATAAAATAGAGGGCACGGGTGGAAGAAAGAAAGAATATAGAGAAAATTTATTTATCATAAAACTCTCTGCGACAGCTACTACACTGAACATAACTTGTGGAGATTACAGTGTAATGCAACTCATAGCATTAAATTGGTCATCGTAAGAGTACATACAGTGTTTATATTTATATATATATATATATTTATATCTTTATATCTATAGATATATATATATCTATATATATATATATATATATATATATATATATATATATAGTTTGTAGATGTGATATTGATAAGTAGACATACATCGTTGACGTATCTTACATATTTACAAGCAGGGCCGGCTAAAGGGCTTTTCGAGCGACGAGGCAGAACGCTGCACCAGCTTGAGAGGGGGCACCGAAATTAATTTAGTTTTTTCATGAACATTTTAAAAGAATATTTGTTACTGAGTTGTTCCAGAATTTATAGTGCAAACTACTTTCAAACAAACGTATTTTCAATATTTCTTGGCTTTGTTATTCATATACTGGAGAAAAAAAAACAGTGCACCGAGCGCCTATCTGTGATTCAACACGAATTTAAAGAAATTCACCTACCTTAAGATTGAAAATAAAAACATAATTGTATTATGTTTTTGTAAAATGCTACAGTGAACTTTAGTGGAAATTACAGTGTGATCCAACTCAACAGCATGAAATTGAGTTTCAGAAGGGTAAAATACGGTGGGGGTGGAAGGGGTCATGAGACCTCGCACCACTTTGAAAAACCCTTGAAGCCGGTTCAGCAAACAAGCATAGATATAAACATGCATAGATGTAACAGTACCTATCTTCAAACTGACATACAAGTTCAAATGGACAAATGAAAACACAGTAATTCTTATATATTTTTAATTGTTTTAAACATGAAGACGAGTGGGTCTTAGAGACCAGAACACTGCAACTTTCAACATAGATGCTGTGAGCACACGTGTGGCCATGTCTCTTGTCTTGTCCTGGGTCATAATGTGGATGATGGTCATCAGAGGATTCCTCATGTCAACGAAGGTTGTATGCTTTTCAATCGTCATCGACTTTCTTGTCCTCTCTATAGATACGATATGATGAAATCTTGAAAATGAACTTCCGACAACTCTCTGTTTCAGTTCATACAATGTTTCCATGTGTATTTATTTTTAAATGGTATAGCATTAACTTTAATTTTGAATATGAAGTTGCTGTATTGCTTCTTTTTCCTTTATTCCTCCACTCGCTCTGTTTCCCTATATGTATGTTTGTGTGAATGTGCGTGTGTCTGTTTGTTGATTTACTGAATGCAATGTTAATATTAAACAATTATCATTGAAGTTAAAACTGTTCTAATCTGAAACACTATAGAGAAATATTTTATTAATTTGCATAAATGTAAAAATGCAATACTCCCTATTTCTTTACACTGATAAAATAAAGCTTTCGTTCGTTCTTTCGTTTGTTCGTTCGTTCTAGTGTTTGGCTTAACGTTTTGAAAGTTTAGAATGATGCGGACATAGACAACTATTACCTATGGGTTACCTTTGTTTGAGATTATCTGCTTCGTTGTTGCATTCAGTGACATTTTTACTTAGCAGATAAAGCTACTTTCAGTTATTCGCTTGTTGCAGTCGGCAGAGGCTTTTTAAAGTAAAATATACTACCTTCCTGCTTTTATTTTTTTAAATAGTGCCCCGAAGATATTATATACACCACATACAAATTATAGCTCCACTTTAAAGCAAAAACAATATGTAGAAGACACACTGTAACAAAAGAAAACAAAAAAAAAAGCTCACAGATCTGCTCACGAGAAAAAGCAAAGCCGTATGTGTTTTCCGATAAGAAGGGTATGGAGTAATCATTCTTTTTTCCCCTTCTACCTATTGGTGGCAGTGCTTTAATGGCTTTCATACGAACGCGGAGGGCTATACTAGCTCAGCAGACTCCGCCGCCAGGCATGTGTTAATGGCATGTGTGCAATGCCACGAGCTGGTTCCTCAACCCTTGCTGGATTTATACAAAAGTCATTGTTTCTATATAATGTAGGAGGGCTTGTTTTCGGGGTCAACAGACGCATCCTTTCAAGACAGTGCTCGTCAGGCACGACGCAAAGCGCTCTGAAACGACATAGGAGCTGTCCAGACCACTGCCTCGTTCCCTGAGCTGGGAGGGCCCGTTGCAAGGATCACCACATGCAGCCTTCCGAACTGCCGCTGCATGGATCAGAGCTTAGCCCTACATACAGATAAATACAAGATCACCAGTGGGCAGTTAGGCGCAGGAACAATATTACCAAACTGAGAAATCAACAAAAGTTACAGCATTACAGAGGACACGTCCATATTTACAATTGAAATAGTAGCCATATTAATAGCGATGGAAACAGTATGAGATAATCCGCCACAGGATGTTGTCATCGTTATGTATCCGCTGTCATTCGTACAATCTCTCGAACTCCCACACGGATGCAGTCTATCACACATTAGAAAAGAGCTTGACCGGATTTTCCATTAAGCACACTAACATATTTTAGCCATATAAACAGACATAACACTTTGCAGAAGACTATAATAGAAGGAAGAGTTGAAGGCAATCGCGCAAGGTGAAGAAAGCGCTATAAGTCAAGAGATGGATAGTAAAGAGTTTATCAGAGTGTATGTTGCTGTCGTTTTTGACGGTATCATAAGTCGTAAATCTATTTAATACTTTTTGATGATCTAAGTTAGAGAACTGTTTATTAACTCCCTGGGACAGGTTGATTTGGGGTTATCTTCCCTTTGTTTTATTCATTGTTGTTGACCTGTCTTAAGTCGGGGTTAGCTTTACTCAGATCTGTGCTGTCTACACATGCGCAAGTTTTTTGAGCGCGAACGGAGAGACTTCCGTCAGGGAGTGATGATCTGGGTTCTGACCGGACTAGTATGTCCGTAGTACTTCTCTGCATTATCTGGGGAAAGATAGTCTTCTGTGAGACTGTGATGTCTGTGATTCTCCCCAGAGTTCTTCTGTTCGTCAAGAATGACGACAGTTGTTATTTGTGTATTTCTTGGATTCTGTCAAAGGTAAAAGAAACTTAATTATTATGCCTAGTTTGCAGAACATTTTGTGGCAACCTGTGAGTAGAGCTCACAGACCTTTTGAGATGCAGAGTCCATTATCTGTGCTCGATGTAGCCAACTAAGACTATTCGTCTAACTGTTATACAGAAGCCCAGTGAAGATATATTATTATGAAAACCGCATGTTGACGGTATGTTTTCGGCATGGATGATTATGCCTGCCTATGAAGAATACACAGTTGTTTACATTATTATAGAGGCCCGACATTACGGCCGATATCTTTGAGCAGAAGAAGGTGTATCTGGCATGTTATGCCAGATGAATTGCAGCATTATTATTATGCAATTGAGAACTCGCCTTTTGGTACGGCGGAGTTGTTTAAAGTACCTGACGCGCTGAGTCAGTGGTACGTGAGCTGCAGTATGAACTATGTGTTAAAGGACAGACCATTGTCGATAACGTCCTGATAAATGAGTGGTTCAAGCTTTATAATGCCAGATGTTTTGCCAGTCATTTCCAGTTTATATGATGTCCTTGATTCTCGTCCATTTGACTGTAACTGTTGATGTCACTGTGTTTCGTAAATAAATGGTTGAAAAGTTCCAGCAGTTGCAACAATTACTGACTACTGCATGTGAGTGAGTGGGTGCATTGTTTACCCGTAAAGAGCCTATACGCATTCGTGTTTTCTACACACCCACATCACTTATCAACCCACACAAACTTCGAGTACCACACATTCAAGAGATGTATGATGTTTGAATGTCAACATGACACCCTGTTAGCGCCTCAACGCCTGGTGAGCTAATCATGCACAACAACGCTGTTTGGCCCAGGTCGTACTGACTACGCACGCACAGAAACCTACAGTAACACCGTGCAGGAACATTGAGGTAGATCGTACAGCCTTCAACATTGTAGTGGCGCATCAACACATCCATACTATAACAGTACACAGAAAAGATATCGCTACATTCCTGGTGGTCATGAAATAGGAATGTTACAGTGTACTATCAAGACAAGAGATGGATAGTAAAGAGTCTATCAGAGTGTACTATCAAGACAAGAGATGGATAGTAAAGAGTCTATCAGAGTGTACTATCAAGACAAGAGATGGTTAGTAAAGAATCTATCAGAGTGTACTATCAAGACAAGAGATGGATAGTAAAGAGTCTATCAGAGTGTACTATCAAGACAAGAGACGGATAGTAAAGAGTCTATCAGAGTGTACTATCAAGACATGAGACGGATAGTAAAGAGTCTATCAGAGCGTACTATCAAGACATGAGACAGGAAACGTTGGCGATCCATTGCAGCCGATATTTGTTGCAGAGATGGCAGCTGATAATGATGACAATAAGCATGTACAAAGAGCACACGCCCAAAAGACACAAGCCCAAAAATCACCAAAGAATACAATATTAAGAATAATTGTTGAAGATAATCTGTATACTCCAATTCTCGCAGGGAGACACATGCAGTAGGAACAAGCGAAATTATGTAGTCATAATAAACGATTGTATAGTCCGTTCGGGAATTCGTGCCTACAGAAAGCGTCAATTTTCTCCAAAACTGTTTGTTGTATGGACATGAATTTTTGCATGCAGCCTTAGATTTTCCATGCAGTTATTAATATATTTTTTGCCCTTACAAAACTCATGTCATGTTCGAATTTTCTTCTTTACGTTATATAAAAAAAACTCTTACCGTTGTCTGGGTTAATTTTTATTAGTTTTACAGGAAAGTTACAAGATCCGTTCAAAAATATTTTTTTTGTTTCTTCTTCTTCCTCGTTCGCCTTCAGACTTCCACATTTATGACTCTAATAAAGCCAGTAGTCAACTCAAGGTTCCCGACATCTCCAAACAGTTTTTAATTAGTTACTCGCGACTGTGTACAATAGGTGCGCACTCGTGCGGACATGTAGTCACTACACTAATTTAAAAAAAAAATATTTGCAAACAAAATGGAAAAAATAGAACTTGAATTTTTTTTTGGGGGGGAGGGGGGGGGGGGGATTTTTATGGAATGGAATATTACAAAGCTGTTGCCGCACAAGACCAAGAATCTGATTTACGACACGTGCAGATGTCTATCAATCATTATCAGATCAGTATCACACACTGAGGAATGAGTTCCAAAGATGTGAAGACCATCCAGAAACTATCTTACCTAATGCTGACTTCAAGGAGGCCAAAACCAGACAACGAATCAGATAAAAAAGACAATGAAAGACAATGGCAAGAAACAAATTTAAATTTTAAAGGCAAGTTTCGCATGTCTACTTTCAGTATTATAATTGATATACTTATCATCCTCATCATAACACTTCAGTTCTCTAAGGAGCAGAGGGCTGCAACACACTTATGCCAAGTCTTCCTGTCCCGTACCATCAAGGTCTGTACCTGCCTTATTCATCACATACATGCCTGTCTTCAGTTCACAGTGTGATCTTTGGTCTTCCTCTGCATCTCTTACCCTGGGCTTTCCAGAACAACGACTTTCGGGCAATTTTTCACAGGATTTCCAAATGTGTCCGATCTATCTCCATCGTCTTCTCCTCATCTCTTGTTGCACTTGCGCTTGATACACTTATGCTACACATGAAAAGTCAAGCCGAAGTTGTGGCGAAACCAGAATTCCCCCATCTGTTTCTTCTGTCTTTCTCCTATAACTATGTCAATTTTCCTTACAATTTTCTTCTTTGGTATTAGAGTTTAGACTGTCGCGGAGTAGCATAACAGTGCACCATGTACTGTTGCTATATTCTGCTGTCAACGCCTTTCTGGTCATTCGCCATGCACATTTAGGTAGGTAAGAACTGAGAATAGAGACGACTGCAGACTTCTTGTGACTAGATGTTGCGTCATAACCGCCCATAAATGTTAACACTTGACGTCAAGAGTCATAAAATGCCTCTCAACGATGGAGTAATTGATACGATTCACCGACTCAGAGATTAGGGGGCGAGATACACCCGTTTAATTATTCGGGCAAGTAAGGAAACAAGACATTTTTATTGCTCACCATCAGGGAATAGTTGACGATTCTAAGAACATATGCAACAGACAGCGAAGCCCAGATAAAGGACAGCCTATTTTTGAGATTGTCTGCCATTCTGGACCAACGCAAGCTTATTGGAGAATAGGAATACTTTTGACATTTTGAGACCTACCTACCAAACACGTCATGCTTGGGGGAGGGAATAAGATGACCTGTTAAATGTCGGAACCCTACAGTTTCTGGCACTCAACAAAGAAACAAGACTGGGACCTGGTCATACAGCCACGATTCACACTGTACCAACTGGACGGGCAACATTTAATTAGGATTCAAAGTCATTGAACATAACGACCTAAAGCCATCAAGAACCAGAACAGTGGTGAATTCGTTGAAAGGGTATGTCAATAAATTGTATTATTCTTAATACATGATTTGTATATCTAACATGTATATATACATTTATGATGATTATTGAGATGTAGTTGCAGCTGTATTTTCATTTCATTGTAACATTAACTCTTGTTCTCTGATATATTCAAGATTCGCAAATTCTTCTAATTCAGTGGCATAACTACTGACTGTTTTTGTATCACTTGTGCTGAACAGCAAGACATATTTCATCTATTATGATCTACATAGATCTGTCTTTGGTCATCTAGCCAATGCTGGACCTTTGCTCCAACTGGGGCCAGGAAGAATATAGATCTGTCAATTATTATTTTCCACTTTTATCATTGCTGAGTTTTGTGTTAATAATATATTAGCTGTTCAATCACTCTGTCTGGAATGTACAATATATGAGTGTTTATTAATGAACTATCATTGATAATTACTTAGATGCACATAATCTCAATTTATTTCTTTGTGGAAAAGTATTTCTCTATTTTCTATGATTAACCAAGCATGAATGATAGAAGAGAACGGTGACGGAAGAGTAAATTTCGCTCGGCCTAAGTATTGATACCCCTCGTTGGCCAATGTCAATGATAGGAAACTCTTTACAGAGCGATACAACAGGAAGCATTCTGATCATCAGAAGGAGTCCCCCCGTCCGACGAGTGTTTCGGCCCTATATACTCCTTTACACTCTAAGGGGGGCGGGCCCACTTGGGTCATGACTCCCAAGCGTCTCAGCCTCCTGTTGTCTTGTATCGAAAATGAACCCATTTCACCCATGGTAGCAACTTGAATCCACAACTCCGCCAGCCGTGGAGGCAATTGTGAAAGTAACAAAGAGAAGACAAATTATTCCGTTCATTCCGTCGCACACACTGAGACACCATCGCGAAGCCGACGAGTCTAGCCACTGCGCGTTCGCCACTGAAATTCTGACAGACACCCCTATAATATTCACCGCCTGTTGCCGCTCAGTCACAGCCCGCTCACTAGCACACCAAAAAACTCAGCGTATTGTGGATTTAGAAAAATTCCTGGTGTTTTCTGTACCGCAGCGTTTATTGTCATAATTTTCATTGCTCATTGCGGTTGTTCCACAGCCAGCCTGATGCCTTTTCGGCAGTTTCACTAAGCCTCTTCAGTGCCCTTGTTCTCGACTGTCCCTTCAGCCCCAACAGTTTCAATAGATCATACACAATGGCAGCCACAAGCCCTCTTGCGCCCACTTCAACAGCCATGACCCTTGCAGTGAACCCATCGTGTCTCAGATCCGCGGCCAGATCAAAATACTTGGCCGCTTTGAACGAATGTTGCTCGTCTAATCTGGATTCAAATGGCACCGTCAGTTCAATCAGTATGACCTGAAGCGTTGCTGAAGAATGAAGCACTATATCCGGCCGTCTCCGCGATTTTCTGATACTCTCTGGATATGCCCCTCGTCCAGGTAGGTCTACCGCCATCTCCCAGTCGTTTGCACAGTCAAGAAGAGATGGTAAACTGCTACCAGGATTACTCGGTTTGGGGTGTGCTGACTTTTCTGCCCTCAGAAAGTATGTATTTGCGGTGCTTGGCCTGGGTTTGCTATTCGACTTCATCCTTGCCAGATCTATTGTCGTAGCAAGCTCATTTAGCACTTTGTTATGGCGCCAAGTGTATCGCCCTTGCCCTAATGACACCTTACATGCTGAGAGCACGTGTTCGAGTGTCTGCCTCCCCTAGCATAGGGGGCACTGCTCATCATCCGACTTTCCCCATTTCACAAGGTTGGTGGTCGACGGCAGCAGGTCATACATTGATCTAACAACGAAGCTGAGCCTAAGTGGTGCCATATGCCATATATCATTCCATGTCAAGGACCTCTGCAGGGCTCCTTCCCATGTAGTCCATTGGCCTTGTTGGACCTGCTGCACTGCTTTTTGCAACCTCTTATCATTCTCAGCTCCTCGTATCTCCTGAACTACCATGTCTCTGCGCTCCCTGCTTGATGCCTTGGACCACCAGCGGATGTCTCCACGACCAAATCCCCGTCTATTCGTTTGTGTGTATCCGATTACCTCCCTCAGTCTGAGTGACTCTTGGGCAGCATCAACAGCTTCTTCCGCTCTCCACTTCCTTCCCGTTTTCAGTGTGGGCTGAATGAACTTAACCACGTCATCAGCTGACTCGCGTAGCATCATTGCAAGCCTTGCCTTTCCAACTTTGTACTCTTCAACAACTGACTTGAAAGGAAGCAGAAGTTTTGACTTTTTGCAGTACAGTGCTACATCTGACAGACCTGGTGGTACCCCTAGCCACTTTCTCATGAACTTGTTGACTTTCTGCTCTATAGCTTCCACTGTACTTGTGCTTATTTCATATATAAGCAGTGGCCACAGCAACTTCGGTATCAACATGAACTGGAGGCACCACCGTTTGAACTTTCCCAGGAGTCTGCTTTGGTCTGTGATCTGTAGCCCTCTGTCTGCCATTTCTATTGTATGTTGCACTGCCTTCGAGTCTTTTAATGAGGCATCGTATACCCTGCCAAGACTTTTAACAGGTTCCTCAATGACAGTAGGGATTCTTTGGTTGGAAACCATGAATATGTCCTCTGCTATCTTCCCTTTCCTGACTGATAGGCTTCTCGGCTTCTTGGGTTTGAAGCTCATTCTGCACCAGCTGACTAGTTCATCCAGGCGTGCTAACATCCTCCGGGCCTGATGTTCATCTGATGTCAGAATTGTTGTGTCATCCATGAATGCTTTGAGCGGTGGCATGTGACACATTCCACTGAGCTTTGGACCTATAGCCATTCCTTCAGCCGCATTGAGGATTTCCTGCATAGCCATCACGAATAGTATCGGAGAGATGGTACACCCCATCGCAATTCCAACTTCAAGGACAATCCACTTCGTTGTGTACTCTCTGGTTGAAAATCTGACAGTAAACCCTACGAAATACAGCTTCAGCATTTCTGCAATCTCTTGTAGAACATAATACATTTCTAGGGCCTGCCACAACATCTGGTGTGGAACGGATCCATAAGCATTCGTTAGATCCAACCAGATTACATGGAGGTTTGTTCTGTCAGACTTTGCCTTTTGGATTGCTTCCCAGATCATTGTGGCATGCTCTAGACATCCTGGTGTACCTGGGATACCTCCTTTCTGAATTGTAGTGTCAATGTACCCATTTGCCAGGAGGTATGTAGTGAGTCTTTTCGCCATCACTGAGAAGAATATCTTCCCTTCCATATTGAGTAGTGAGATTGGCCTGAACTGACTGATGTCTGTGGAATTTGCTCCTTCGGGATGTAGACTCCGTTCGCCTTTCTCCATTCCTTGCTTACAAGCTGGGTTTTCCACGCATTCTTCAGTAAATGGAGCAGTTGTTTGAGCACTTCAGGACATCTCTTATACACCACATATGGAACACCATTAGGGCCTGGAGCTGACTTGCACCGAGCTTTCTGGACAATGCTTTCTACCTCTTGCACCGCTGGGGGCTTAGTGTTAAATTCAGCTCCTGGCTTACTCGGCCATTTAAGGCCTGCCATGCTGCTGAGCGGCTCATCTCTGCGACCATCTGAATATGTCATTCTAAGGTGTTCTTCCAGGTCTTCTTTCTTGATGTTTAGCGTACCCGACCGTGGCTGCTCAAACAGTTCTTTGGTAAACTTGAAGGGCTCCCTGAAGAATCTTTCCCTATCCCTTCGAGTCTTCCTTCTCTTCTTGCACAACCTTTCTGCTCTACAAAAGGCATTATGTTAGCCTTTCAGGTGCTCCCAAACCTGTCGTAACCCTTTCTTCTCTGTGGCAACTGCGTTCTTGAAAAGTTTTCGGGCATGCTTCTTCTGTTTCCTGATTTCTTCTATTTTAATTTGTCTTCTACTTTTTCGTGGTGGGTTACTTTCCCTTGCCTCCCTCACTCCGAACACATTTGCGACAGTGCAGATATATTATGTCGCCGAAGATTTCCAGCTTCTTCTCCAAAGTTATCTGCGTCAGGTTGTTATCCAACTCTTTTGCCAAGGCTTCGTCCAGCTGTTCCCAAAGCCCTTTTGCACTGGCAGGTGGAAAATTGATTGCATCTCTCTTCCCGTCCAAGAAGTAAGTGAGATCATCATCAGGCAGATCAACTTGAATGTACTCAGCACTGTGGATTGACTCCTGGCTGCGTTCTTCTAACGTATTATCTGTCGAGACAGAGCGCTGTTGATCTCCCCTAGATGACCTCCCACACCCCTTTTTCGTTCTGTGGATTTTCATTCCTCTCTGAGTAGAGAATTCCCTACCACAGGCACATGGAAATTCCAGCCGTTGTTCAGAGCTCGAAGTCCGTGTAACGGGTCTGGTCGATTCCAATGAGGCGCCTGTGGATTCGTCATTCTGCCCCCCCCCCTTTCGGTGAATCCTGGGGGCATCTATTATTTTTGGGTCCTGTAGCAATTGAATACAGCTTACGGGGTGCTAACCTGGTCAGCCGGTTTCTAGTCTTTCCCAGTGTCATCTGTCTTTCCAGAAGTCAATCAGACTTTTCCCGATCGTCACTGGTTTGACTATGTAACTATGATAGGAAACTCTTTACAGAGCGATGCAACAGGAAGCAATCTGATCATCAGAAGGAGTCCCCCCGTCCGACGAGTGTGTCGGCCCTATATACTCCTTTACACTCTAAGGGGGGCGGGCCCACTTGGGTCATGACTCCCAAGCGTCTCAGCCTCCTGTTGTCTTGTATCGAAAATGAACCCATTTCACCCATGGTAGCAACTTGAATCCACAACTCCGCCAGCCGTGGAGGCAATTGTGAAAGTAACAAAGAGAAGACAAATTATTCCGTTCATTCCGTCGCACACACTGAGACACCATCGCGAAGCCGACGAGTCTAGCCACTGCGCGTTCGCCACTGAAATTCTGACAGACACCCCTATAATACACACCGCCTGTTGCCGCTCAGTCACAGCCCGCTCACTAGCACACCAAAAAACTCAGCGTATTGTGGACTTAGAAAAATTCCTGGTGTTTTCTGTACCGCAGCGTTTATTGTCACAATTTCCATTGCTCATTGCGGTTGTTCCACAGCCAGCCTGATGCCTTTTCGGCAGTTTCACTAAGCCTACAATAGCAGCCCGAGGCATATTAGTAATACTGAGATTTACATTGTGAGTTGGGGAGGATAGGGAGAACGTGTGTACTGCTCGAACCTTGAGTTGCGTCATAGGCACCAATTTACCTGCTTTTGTCAGGGACGTATTATTATCTGATGGTCAGAAAAGAAAAAGGGGAGGGAAATGAAGTTTACCTCAGCAAGCAACTTACGAAGCTTCCAATATGTGTATTTTTCAGTCTTAGTGGTGAAGACTAGACAGTCCTTATGCAGTTCCAACCAAATGTGCTAAGTACGAAACTGTAGTGAACAGATTCTGAATTTGCACTAATAGTCCATACAAGCGAGAGGACAGACCATAGCCGAGGCAACCCAATGAGTAAATATAATGGAGAAGCGAGACATACAACTTTACAAACTTTAAAACAAAATGATGACACTTGCCTAATGTAACACTAAATGTGCAATAACACCAGTGTAACTATCATTCTGTAGAGTGGAATTCAATTTTTTTTTCTTTTGAAAATTCTATTTTATGTTTGAATTACTGCACCAACCGAGTCTGATTTACTTTGTAACTTGTCAGATGTATGGTGGTTGTCTTCCATGTGGTAATAAGTATGATAAGATACATTCTTTTATCTTTTACCTTGGGGCTCGAGCCGAAAATAATTGTATATAAAATAACAATTAAATCAATCAGGGACGGGATAGAAGTGAAACTAGAGTACCAATCCTCTGTCTCTATTTCACTCAATTAAGAGAGAGATACAGATTACCTTTCTACTAAATATTCCTTTTCATTTTCACAAAAGTTAATTACTCTGATAGTGAGAAAAGTGTTCTTTGATGTGTCTGTAGATATCAGGCATTCGAAATAGAATAGCCCTTGATCTCATGGAATCTGTCGCTTTCACTCTTTCACTATCTCACATAAATCCTGTCGTCACAGAAGTGAAAAAAGAAATGTCAAGTAAATGTTCGTGTTCAACCGACAGGAACATGTCTGATCAACAATATTTACAAGATTCCCAAAATCTAGTTGAATTGTACCGTTAACTAGAGCTCAATTTTTTTTCTAAAGCAGCGGTTCTAAGTCGCGCCCCGCATTAACACCAATGCTATCATATGCAGGGCCCATGAAGAGAAATCATATGTTAAGGATTACTTCAACCCTTGGTATATTGTGCATACATTACCGATCACAGCATTTATTTCACAACAAAAAGGCGTGCATATTTATTACTAGTGGAGATCTAAAATTGTGATTTATTAATAATTTTATTTATTTGCTTATTTAGAGTTCGCCTCTAATAAACTGGCAAGGTTAATAGTTCAATGCCATGGTTGGTGTTGTTTTACGGCCGCAAGCTTCACATTGTTTGGCTCCAAAGACGATAAAAAAATGGAAGCCTGCACCAACAAGCAGATCTGATTCCACATTAAATCTGTTCCTGCACTTATTTATTTTGTTTGTTTGTCATATAGAGAAGAGTTGAAAATGTAGACTTAAAAGGTGTGTCACTATTTTATTGCCATTCTAGAAACTTCAGGATACAAGGGCCACGTACGTAACAAAAAGTCTACCAAAGCAATTAAAGAAGATATAACCGTCATAGAGGATTCACAAGTGTAGTAAAATCTGTGAAATAATCGCTAAATTCAGTAAGATTTTAGTCCTGTGATAATAAATAAACCCGACCGCATGTGTCTGACTATTGGCGTCTTCAACGCCAGTAGGGCGCTGCCTTTCGTGCAGTGGAAAGGCTTAAAAAATGACCCGCCGTAAAATCTAACACGCTTTTAGTTTCGGTTTCGAGACGTACAATTATACTTTAACATCTTGCCCGATCTGCTGCACGAAACTGAGGCGAGACTTATAATTAACGATCTGCCAGAACTGTGCCGCCAAACTACTGTCTGAATTAACGTAATCTTTTAACTTTAACGCCTAAATTAGTAGTAACTCGGACATTTTTCAGTAATAAGAACGAAAAGATAGTAATAATTAACGCCAACGCTTGGCAAAAACCCCTCTTCGTTCTGCACGCGGGACTAATACTATAACTTCTCCGCTGGACAAGCCAGCATACATAAACACACAGACAGTGTTCAATGCTCGCCGAGTAGTGTATTTCTGACGTAACACAACTAGTTGGTTTATTTGAATGGAAAAATGATAGAAAAGGAGGGGGAAAGATGGCCGACCTTTGTAAAAGTTGTAATTGACGATTGACAGTGACAAAACTGAAAATCTAAACCATAATGAAACTGACCATTAAAATAATATATTAGGATACCTTAGTGTCTCCTGAGCAAAAATATGTTTTAAAATATATGGTAGTCCAATTATTAGCCAAGTTATTGAGATAATACTATATGTCTACGAACGCTATGACGGACGGACTGTTGTTCTTGCTCGTTTATCCATAAAGTTATTGGGGACGCCAGTTTAAAAAAAAGGCATTGGAGTAATTCAAATCTGATTGGGTGGTATAAGAGTATAGGAGTAAAGGGGGGAGGTAGGAAAAGGTTAACAAAAACTAAACATCTTTTGGTATTGGCATAACTAAAGCGGACTGACGAATGGGCTACGAGACACATAGTCTGTTTGGAATTTTGTTTTGGTTTTTCAAAAAACTAAATTCAAAATTTGGTAGTCGCCGGATTTCATTGGCCAGCTCAAATAGATATTGGCCAGGGCTTAGGGGTCTCGTGGCCATTTGACAAGAAATTTTTATATCAACAAGTACGTTGAGAGCAGATGTGAAAAATTGTAAAATTAAATACTAAATTCACAGTCTGGGCAGGGCAGAGCAAACTGAGGCCATTCTTTGCCAGTCAACGTTATTTGTGTCATATTTCTTTGAATCTGTGGGTTTTTTTCCTGCTACCATCCGGTGACAGGAAACCTGATGAGTGATTGAAAAGACAAAAGTCTCCTTTCAAAAGTTTATGCTGTCAGCAGATAGCCTGTAGGAGCTTGTGGGTGCAGATCTATATATTCTCTGCAGCGACATACTGACTTGTTATCTTCATACCAAGAATCCCAGATGATGTGTTAACATCTGGGACATCTGACACTTCATTCAAAAAAAAAATTGTTATTTCCAAGACTACACAGAATTATATGGGGCGTGATGAAACAACAGCTCCTCCTAACAAATGACTAACACTAGTAGCTATTAAAGTTTTAGTCTGTGAATACAGCTACAGGAATAATATAGTGACATTATACTTATCGGACAAAGAGTCCAAACATTTTAGTTAATCAGTATATGTAAAATATATTTTCCTCATTTTCAAAGACCTGTCCAAAAGAGATGGCAGGACAGGCAGATTAAATTGTAAAAAGAAAAAAGCATTCAATTTTAAAGAAAACTTTAACCACAGTCTTATTCATTTTCTTATAGTGAGTTAAAGTGTATTGTGTTGATGTACCACCATTGTCATTTCACCCCTAGACACTAGTCACATCATACACCAGCCACTAGAATTAAAATACAGACCGTGTGAGATCTAGGGACGTAGCGTTAAGTTCCCTGATAATACATCATCTTCATCATCATCTTTTAGAGTCAGGGGCCTACATTTGCTTGACCTCACACGGTTGACACAGACACAGCTTTCTTTCCTTTTAGGTAACATCTTAACCTCCCCAGCAAATTACACTTGCTACAACAAGATAACTCTTCTTTATTAGGCAGCAGTTAATTTTCAGTCTCCAGGAATGGGTTTTTCATCCAATCAATTATTTCATTGGAAAATGTGAAATAGTCTCTTAAGAAAGCCCAGTTACTCCCCCCTTCCCCTCCCCCACCCGTGACATCCTTGGTACTTTATCCACTTAGCAATGTTACATGGACGTTGTTGCTCAGCTGTAGCAAGGAAGTCACAGAGAGTAGAGAACGAATCATATTCATCATCATTAGCGTGGCGAGTCGAGACCTTCAATTTCTTAACCGCCGCCTCAATCTTGCCCTGCAAAGAGAATACACTGGCATTGGATCCTTGATATTCACTTCCGTTATGAAGTCTGCCAATTGGTGGACTTACGTTTTTTGTTGCCGTTACGTTTATTTTATTTTTAATATTTTGTAAAAATGTCGCTTCAGTACACTGCGGGCCGCCACGGTCCTTGCCACGGACCACAGTTTGGGAAGCTCTGTTCTAGAAAAATATGGCAACCTCACTGTTACAAATGGGAAAAAAGTATAATGCCTAAATACTGGGGCTGCTGTAAAACTGGCAAGTAAAGTAATATATTATTACCGAAGAAAAACATTTTCTATCTGTTTGACAAATGGAAATAAATACACTAAATATGAGATATTACTAGACTTTCAGTTAAATTAATGCATATTAATTTTTATTTCTCCTGTGAAAAGATATCTGTCCCCTTCTTCGTACTACCCTACGTGATACTGTGCTCTTTGGTAATTCGAGGGGTGATGCTCGACGGTGCACTTGGCGGCATTCTCTTCTTCCTGGTTCCAGATGTGACGTATGACCACACTGTGCAGGTAACATCAGTCACACAATAAGAAAGATCGTGTATAACGAAATAAAAATGTCTTTGTGATACTCATGAAGATTATCCACCCGCTTGTAATATTTATGTTGTAAGTTGACTCTTCGGTCCATGTCATAAGACAAAGACAGAACTGCACTACTGCTCCCACGGGAATGTAGAACAAGGCGACTAATATGAGGTTGCGCATGAGGTGGGAAACCTCATCATGTAAAACACATTATTACAGTATCAGCTCCTATGGTAGTAGTATAGTAGGGAGGAAACGAATATGATTCAGGCGGAGCGCAGGAGGGGCGTGACTTTTTATATAAGGAAAAAAGGTTAGTATTCAGGCGGAGCGCAGGAGGCGCATGACTTTTATATAAGGAAATACTCATTGCGCAGGTGGAGCATCAGGCGGAGGAGAGGTCTTGTTATATAGTAATATATAAGTTCAATAATGGCGGGTGTGTTGTTGTCATGGTAGTGTGTTGTGTGATGATTATTTTACAAACAGTTATACGTACATATTACAGACAGGTAGACAATATTTATATTACAATATATTAGTTCAAGTATGGTGGGCGTGTTGGTGTGTGCTGGTAGTGTGTTGGTGTGTTTGGTTGTAGGTATCTTAATTGTGTGTTGTAGTTGGCGGGGTTACCGACTCGTGGGTGTGTTGGGGTGTGGGTTTTTTGTGTGCTTGTATGTTAATTGTTGTGTGGCGTGGTGTAGGTGGTCTATTGTGCCGGTATTTTAATTGTTGTTTACACAATATATATATATATATATGGGAGTGAAGTGTTAGAGGCCTGACATTACTGGGACCAGCATCGAGAGGTGGGAGTGAAGTGTCGATCGCGCAGGAGGCGCGTCAGGAGGTGGCGCATGACTTTTTATATAGTAATAAATATTAGCCGGGGTGACTTCCTCTGACGATCAGACGCGTGACTTGTTATATAGCAATAAATTTGTTAAATAATGGCGGGTGTGTTGTTTATACAAAATACTTAGACAATATGTATAAAAAATATAAAAAATCGATAATGACGGAAAATATAAAAAATCAATAATGGCGGGTTAATAGGTTACTAAGGGGGGTTTTTGAAGCGAGTGGAGGTCTTTTGTGCTGGCGTGGGTGACGACGCATGAGTATAATGTAGCGGGTGGGGTTAGATTAGGGGGATTTTTTGTGTGATGTTGGGTGTGTTATTTAGACATATATACATACTTATATACATACATATATATATAAAATATAAAAATCGATAATGACGGAAAATTTAAAAAATCAATAATGGTGGGATAGTAGGTTACTAAGAGGGGTTTTTGAAGCGAGTAGCGGTTTTTTGTGCTGGTGTGGGTGACAAAGCATGGGTGTAATGTAGCAGGCGGGGTTAGGTTAAGGGGATTTTTGTGTGTTGTTGGGTGTGTTATTTAGACATATTTACACACACACACACACATATATATATATATATATATACATACAAGGGGATTGACATAAGTCTTAGGCCTGACCATGAAGGAGTCACAGGAGGAAGATGAAACTTGGCACATTTAAAGTTCATCATATTTGCACTGAATTTGTGAAGCACGCGTTTGTTTCTTCAATGGGTTATCCCGCTACGGTGCACGGCGCAATGTACCCTATTGACCGGATCTGCTGCTCCAAAGATTTGACAAAACAATGGAAAAGAAGGAGGTCAGAGCTGTGATAATATGTCTGATGTTTCAGGGAAAAACACCTACAGAAATACACAGGGAGATGGAACCAGTGTTTTGTGATTCTTGTCCTTCATATACTTCGGTAAAAAACTGGTGTCAACAGTTTAAGTGCAGCCGCTCAAATGTTGCTGATCTGCCAAGATCTGATAGACCAGCCTCAGAGTGCAACGATGAAAATGCAACAAGAGTGAAGAAAATCATTGACCAGGATCAAAAAATGACAACTGTGGAGATAGCTACCAGAGTAAAACTAAATGAAAGAACAGTTTATAGAATTTTACACAACAGACTGAACATGAAAAAAGTGTGTGCATGCTGGGTTCCGCGACTGTTGACACGTGAACAGAAGCAAACGAGGGTAAAATTGCTGTCAACAGTTGCTCAAAAAGTGTCAGTCAAAAAATTTTTTGGAGACCATGGTGACAGTAGATGAGACTTGGGTACACCATTATGACCCCGAATCCAAAATTGCCAGCATTCAATGGAAAACCCCGGGCTCCCCAACACCTGTCAAGCCGAGAGCACAGAAATCTGCAGGAAAAATGATGCTGACTGTATTTTGGGACGACAAAGGTGTCCTTTTGAAAGATTATCTGCCTCGTGGCAACACAGTTAATGGACAGTACTATGCAGATCTTCTCACCAAACTAAGAAAGGTTGTGACCAGGAAACGATGGATAACTCACACTCAAAATCTTTCTTTGCTTCAAGACAACGCGCCCTCTCACAAAGCACGGCTTCTGCAGCTAGCAGCCAACGATTTGAATATTGAAATTCTTCCACACCCACCATATTCTCCAGATTTGGCTCCATCAGACTTTTTTCTATTCCCAAATCTTAAAAAACAGCTAAAAGGAAATCATTTTGACAGCGATGAAGAGGTTATACTGGCATGTGATGACTGGTTTAGTTTGAAAAATAGGGTGTTCTACTCCCAAGGTCTTTTCAAGGTCAAGCAGAGATGGCAGAAGTGTGTCAATTTAGACGGTGGCTATATTGAAAAGGAATAAACACTATTCAAAATTTCAGCTCTCTGTGACATGTCCTTCATGGTCAGGCCCAATATATATATATATATATATATATATATATATATATATATATATATATATATATATATATATATATATATATATATATATATATATATATATATAAGGTAGGTAAGGAACCCGTTACACGCCCATTTAGGCATATTGGGAATATGGTGTTAGGCCCATATTATCTTGACCGTCGGCACACGAGGGGTGATGTGGTCGGCATCACGCCGGCCGCCTTAACCTTCCCAGAGCAGCTCTGGTACCCATTTGGGGCTGGGTCGACCCAGGAGCCGTTTGTGGCCTAAAAATTTTTCCGCCTCATCTGGGGATCGAACCATAGACCACTGCGCTAGGAAGCCAGTGCACTAACCACTATGCTACCGCGGCTCCTTATATATATATATATATATATATATATATATATATATATATATATATATATATATATATATATATATATAGCCCCTTCAGTCATAACTGACTATGGGAATGCGCCCCTGAGGTGACAGCCCTCAGCTGCTTATTTTCCTGGTGCTCCTTTCGACGTTTCTCCTCACCTCTGCTTCTTGTGTGAGCCTCTCTTCGCCCAATCTGAGGTGGCGCCGTAAATAGCATCGCCACTTAGTGCGATCGGCAGCTTCATCCTCCCATGTTGCTGGATCCATGTCCAGTGCCCTCATATCTCTCTTGCACACATCTTTGAACCTCAGCTGTGGTCGCCCAACTGTTCTCTTGCCATCTGCTAATTGTCCGTAGAAGATATCTTTTGGGATGCGATCATCTTCCATGCAGCGAACATGGCCAAGCCAGCGAAGTCTGCGCTGTCTAAGAAGCGTATACATACTTTGAAGGCCAGCACGTGACAACACCTCGACATTTGTCACTTTATCTTTCCACGAGATGACGAGGATGCGGCGTAGACACCGCAAATGGAAGGTATTGAGCCTTCTTTCTTGCTTAGCATAGGTCGTCCAGGTCTCGCTGCCATATAGGAGTGTGCTGGTGACGCAGGCATTATATACCGCAGCTTTGGTCTTCATTGTGAGTTTAGAGTTGCCCCAAACACGCGATGTGAGGCGGGCAAAGGTAGCTGCAGCTTTGCCAATGCGGCTGTCGATTTCTGTATCCAGTGAGAGTTTGTCATTGATGGTAGACCCTAGGTATGTGAAGTGGTGCACCACTGCCAATTGATAGTTATCGATAGTGATAACTGGTGCAGCACCCACATCCTGACTCAGCACATTCGTTTTCTTTAGACTTATTGTGAGGCCAAAGTCCTTGCATGCTTTAGTGAACCGATTCATCAAGCTCTGAAGCTCCTGTTGGCTTTGAGTGACGACTGCAGCATCATCAGCGAACAACAAGTCTCTTATAGTGACCCTTCTGATTTTTGTTTTTGCCTTCAGCCTTGAAAGATATATATATATATATATATATATATATATATATATAATATATATATATATATATATATATATATATATATATATATATATATATATATATATATATATATATATATATATATATATATATATATATATATATATATATATATATATATATATATAAAATATAAAAAATCGATAATGACGGAAAATTTAAAAAATCAATAAGGGCGGGTTAGTAGGTTACTAAGAGGTTTTTTTTTATTCGAGTGGAGGTTTGTTGTGCTGACGTGGGTGACGAAGCATTGGTGTAATGTAGCGGGCGGGGTTAGGTTAGGGGGATTTTTGTGTGTTGTGGTATTGTTTTTGTTATGTGTGTTGGTGTGTTTGTTTATACAGTCTGCAGGCGCGTGACTTTTATATAAGGAAAATGTTGTGGAGGAGCGTGGAGGAGGAGAGGTTTTGTTATATAGTAATATATAAGTTCAATAATGGCGGGCGTGTTGTTGTTGTGTTATGTGTTATGTGTTGATTATTTTACAAACAGTTATACGTACATATTACAGACAGGTAGACAATATTTATACTTACAATATGTAGACGATATTTAGTTATACATATATTTAGACAACATTACAACAGTTAGACGATATATAAAAGAAAACACTTGATACATTTTATATATTTATTGACAAAGAACGATCTATGGGTGACGTCTAACCGCACTTCTTTTTCGTGTACGCCTAGGAACTCTCAGAGCACAGTCGGTTCGGATTACTTGGCGCGTTCTCTTTCATATATACCCAGTTGGTGGGTACGGGTGTAGTCATCTTCAACTTTTGGTGAGTGTCTGTCGTTATCACGCCATCGTATAGGAAGGAAAAACAGTCTTGTGGCGCGCTAGCCAGGGTCTGACTAGTCGAAAAACTAATCGATCGTTGGCGTGTTGTCTAGCCGAAAAGGGTAGTAGGAAGCGTTGCATAGTACCACCGCGAGCTTTGATCAAGATGAAATAAATGGCGTAGAGCCCACAAACATTGGTAACTACATCTTGTAAATGTCTAGCGTTGTAGTTAACAGGTCGGGTAGTGTTATTTAATTCCTTTAAAATAAGATGAAATGTCAAGCTAAAGCACAAGTCTCAGCCGCTTGGTAGGTTTCTTCTGCTTCTTCGGTGGTAGATTAGAGACATCGGCCAGATGGTTGTCTGTGGTGGGAGCTGACGTACAAGGGTTGGTGTTAGGAAACCAACTCGGTTCTGGGGATATTGGACAACTGGAATTGATGTAGTCGATTAACGTGTTACTGGGGGAGGTAGTAGGTTTCTGCTTCTTCGGTGGTAGATTAGAGACAGCGGCCAGGTGGTTGTCTGTGGTGGGAGCTGACGTACAAGGGTTGGTGTTAGGAAACCAACTCGGTTCTGGGGATATTGGCTGATAACAGCTGGAGTTGATGTAGTGGTCAAACGTGTTACTGGTACAAGTAGGATAGGTATCCGTGCGTGGTGACTGTAGTCGGTCAAATTCGGCGAGGATTTCACCCTGTAAAGTCAACAAATGTTCAAACTCAGGGCGAGTTAACGTAATACCGGTTTTGGTAGGAAACTTGAGGTAGGATTTACCAAAATATTTTCGCACGTGTAGTAAAGGTTGGCCTCGGTAAACACTTACAGACGCGGCCTTCAGCCCACTTTCCAACGGTACAAGCATTTCATCACAGCTTTTGGTGTAGACCCAGTTGTTGGGAACAGTGGAAGTCATCTTAAGTGAGGTGTAAGTGTCTGTCGTTATCACACCACCGCTTCAGTAATGTATGAACGTGAGGTCTTTGGTCTTCCAAGTGGTTATGTATATGAAGGAATACGAGTTTAATCTGGTTCTTGAAACGTAGCCAGACTTGTACTAGCCAGGGCGTGATTACTCGAAAAACAAATCGATAGTTGACGCGTTGTCGATGTGACCAGACTTGTGTTAGCCAGGTTTTGATTAGTCGAAAAACTAATCGATAGTTGATGCGTTGTCGATGTGAAATTTTGTGTGTGCTGGCATTGTAAGTGTATGACTCATGGACGTTTTGGCGTGAGGAAAAAATAACAGCAAATATCCGATAAAAGGGCAGGCAAGTTTTTAACACAACACTCACACTTCCATTTCTTATTTTTGGTATCGGTTTTCATATTTTCACTTCATATTTTTGTATCACAACATTCACATTTCCATTTCTTACTTTTGGTATCAGTTTTCATATTTCTACGTCGTAATTATTGCACCACAACCTTCACATTTCCATTTCAAACTTTTGGTATCAGTTTTCATATTTCCACTTCATAATTTTTGTATCAGTTTTCATATTTCCATTTCCTTATTTTAAAACACAACACGCACACTTCCATTTCTTAATTTTTTGGTAACAGTTTTCATTATTGCATCACAACCTTCACATTTCCAGGTCATACTTTTGATATCAGTTTTCATATTTCCACTTCATAATTTTTGTATCGGTTTTCATATCTCCATTTCCTAATTTTTTAACACAACACGCACACTTCCATTTCTTAAATTTTTTTGGTATCAGTTTTCATTATTGCATCACAACCTTCACATTTCCATGTCATACTTTTGGTATCAGTTTTCATATTTCCACTTCATAATTTTTGTATCGATTTTCATAGTTCCATTTCATAATTTTTTGGTATCAGTTTTCATATTTTCATTTCTTACTTTTGGTATCAGTTTTCATATTTCGTAATTTTTACAACACAACATTCACACTCCCATATCTTAATTTTGACACCACGGTTTTCATATTTCCACTTCATACTTAACATCGTAATTTTCATATAGACATTTCATACTTCTGTACTATAATTTTCATATCTCACAATTTTCTTAGCCTAATTTTGAAGCACACTTTTGTTGTTTTATATTTTTCCATTTTACAAATGCATAATTTTACCTATGGAATTACAGAAATAACAATAAAAAATAATAAAACATTACTGATACGGGACAAAGTTGGTTTCCAACTTGTTAAGGTCATAGTTGTGTCATTACTAGAGGGCGAGTTTCCACATATTTACTCGCTACCCAGACGCAAGCTAATCCTACGATTTCTAAGGCTTTGTCTTTGGTCTCTTTCTACCTCTATATATCTAGCTAAAATATCACCCATCTCGTATACAATATTACTGATCATTTTTACACTAAAGCGGCACACAGTTAAGTTCTTAATATACATATATTGCGCAGGCGTGAGCTCGGTTTATTTGTGACAAACAGAGAGAATAATATTGTCTGTGTTATTAAATTACACTCATACACAGTTATTTTATTCAACGTGAGAACCCCTGTTTTCAACAACGTGAGACCCACCTTCTTCGTTACTCACTCAGTGTAAACCCAATAGTGCGAGAATCACTGCCCCGTGTTAAAAACGTTACTCACTCAGTCACACAATCACGTGAAGTTTTGTCATTCATAACAAATATAATCGGGTGTTTCTGCCACATTATTTTTTAGGCAACAGACCATAACAATATTAAAGATTTGGTTTTTTAAAGGTTGCTTTTTAAAGGTTGTTCTAATAAAGTGTTAAGTTATATGGAAGAGAGGCGGGCGAGGCATAGCGTTGAAACATTGTCACTGAGTGGCAGGAGGGGATAGACATCATCATAACATTACTCCTCACAGCAACATTTCACTCCATTTACATTCTACACTCACAACCTTTACATTTCCATTTTATACTTTTGATATCAGTTTTCAAATTTCCACTTCATAATTTTTGTATCGGTTTTCATATTTCCACCGCAAGTGTTAGAGACATAACCAGGTCCAGCCTCGAGAGGTGGGAGTGAAGTGTTAGAGACCTGACTAGGCCCAGCATCGAGAGATGGGAGTGAAGATGGGTGTGGGTGTGGTTGTGTTGGCGCGTGTCTGTGGTGGTGTGTGCGCGCGTCTGTGGTTGTGTGTGTGTGTGCGTGTGTGTGCGTCCGTGTGTGGGTGTGTGTGTGCACGTGTGCGGGTGTGGTTGTGTGTATGTGTGTGTGTTCGGTGTAGCAGGCGGGTGTGCCACCATCGAGAGGTGGGAGTGAAGTGTTAGAGACATGACCAGAGCCAGCAGCGAGAAGTGAGAGTGAAGGGTTAGAGACTTGACAAGGTCTTGCATCGAGTAATAAAATCTACTCACCCCAATATCCATCTAGTGTTATGTAAATGACCCGTATACAGTCGAGGTTTCCAACATAAAAAATAATGTCAAAGGCCAGGTTGGACAAGGCCAAATAGACAGTTTTATTGAACACAACCGTAGAGATATATCCCAGGCAGACTAGATTATGGCGCCAAACTAGATAGTCCTTAGTGTCACAGGTTGCAATCGGGACAATGTCGAGGCCAGTTTCAACCATTTTAAGAAAACCCAACAGGCACGTGCTTTTTACCACTCGTTGTTAAACTCGAGCGATGGTCTGCGCTCGAGAGGAAAACATTATCAAATGTAATCGATGAATGAGTCATACTGTTTGCAGTCGGTTAGGGTGGTGACGTCAGCGCTAAATATAGACTATCGGATACAAGTTTATGTATAATAAAATAATACTACACGATCAAAAGAACATAAACTTGTTTCGGATAATCTATATTTAGCGCTGACATCACCCACCCTAGCCGACTACAAACCGTATGACTCATTCATCGATTACATTTGATAATGTTTTCTCGCGAGCGCAGACCATCGCTCGAGTTTAATAACGAGTGGTAAAAAGCACGTGTGTGTTGGGTTTTCTTAAAATGGTTGAAACTGGCCTCGACATTGTCCCGATTGCAACCTGTGACGCTAAGGAGTATCTAGTTTGGCGCCATAATCTAGTCTGCCTGTGATATATATCTCTACGGTTGTGTTCAATAAAACTGTCTATTTGGCCTTGTCCAACCTGGCCTTTGGTATTATTTTTTATGTTGGAAACCTCGACTGTGTACGGGTCATTTACATAACACTAGATGGATATTGGGGTGAGTAGATTTTATTACTCGATGCTAGACCTTGTCAAGTCTCTAACCTTTCACTCCCTCTTCTCGCTGCAGGCTCTGGTCATGTCTCTAACACTTCACTCCCACCTCTCGATGGTGGCACACCCGCATGCTACACCCCAACTCACAAACACACACACACAACCACACCCGCACACGTGCACACACACCCACACACGCACGCACACACACACGCGCACACACACACACAACCACAGCCGCGCGCACACACCACCACAGACACGCGCCAACACAACCACACCCACACCCATCTTCACTCCCATCTCTCTATGCTGGGCCTAGTCAGGTCTCTAACACTTCACTCCCACCTCTCGAGGCTGGACCTGGTTATGTCTCTAACACTTGCGGTGGAAATATGAAAACCGATACAAAAATTATGAAGTGGAAATTTGAAAACTGATATCAAAAGTATGAAATGGAAATGTAAAGGTTGTGAGTGTAGAATGTAAATGGAGTGAAATGTTGCTGTGAGGAGTAAAGTTATGATATGTCTATCACCTCCTGCCACTCAGTGACAATGTTTCAACGCTATGCCTCGCCCGCCTCTCTTCCATATAACTTAACACTTTATTAGAACAACCTTCAAAAAGCAACCTTTAAAAAACCAAATCTTTAATATTGTTATGGTCTGTTGCCTAAAAAATAATGTGGCAAAAACACCCGATTATATTTGTTATGAATGACTAAACTTCACGTGATTGTGTGACTGAGTGAGTAACGTTTTTAGCACGGGGCAGTGATTCTCGCACTGTTGGGTTTACACTGAGTGAGTAACGAAGAAGGTGGGTCTCACGTTGTTGAAAACAGGGGTTCTCACGTTGAATAAAATAACTGTGTATGAGTGTAATTTAATAAAACAGACACTATTATTCTCTCTGTTTGTCACAAACGAACCGCACTCACGCCTGCGCAATATATGTATATTACGAACTTAACTGTGTGCCGCTTTAGTGTAAAAATGATCAGTAATATTGTATACGAAATGGGTGATATTTTAGCTAGATATATAGATGTAGGAAGAGACCAAAGACAAAGCCTTAGAAATCGTAGGATTAGCTTGCGTCTGGGTAGCGAGTAAATATGTGGAAACTCGCCCTCTAGTAATGACACAACTATGACCTTAACAAGTTGGAAACCAACTTTGTCCCGTATCAGTAATGTTTTATTATTTTTTATTGTTATTTCTGTAATTCCATAGGTAAAATTATGCATTTGTAAAATGGAAAAATATAAAACAACAAAAGTGTGCTTCAAAATTAGGCTAAGAAAATTGTGAGATATGAAAATTATAGTACAGAAGTATGAAATGTCTATATGAAAATTACGATGTTAAGTATGAAGTGGAAATATGAAAACAGCGGTGTCAAAATTAAGATATGGGAGTGTGAATGTTGTGTTGTAAAAATTACGAAATATGAAAACTGATACCAAAAGTAAGAAATGGAAATATGAAAACTGATACCAAAAAATTATGAAATGAAAATATGAAAATCAATACAAAAATTATGAAGTGGAAATATGAAAACTGATACCAAAAGTATGACATGGAAATGTGAAGGTTGTGATGCAATAATGAAAACTGATACCAAAAAAAAAATTAAGAAATGGAAGTGGGCGTGTGGTGTTGTAAAAATAAAGAAATTGAAATATGAAAACCGATACAAAAATTATAAAGTAGAAATATCAAAACTGATACCAAAAGTATGACCTGGAAATGTGACGGTTGTGATGCAATAATGAAAACTGATACCAAAAAAATTAAGAAATGGAAGTGTGCGTGTTGTGTTGTAAAAATTAGGAGATGGAGATATGAAAACCGATACAAAAATTATGAAGTGGAAATACTGATATCAAAATTATGACCTGGAAATGTCAAGGTTGTGATGCAATAATGAAAACTGATACCAAAAAATTAAGAAATGGAAGTGTGCGTGTTGTGTTGTAAAAATTAGGAAATGGAAATATGAAAACGATACAAAAATTATGAAGTAGAAATATGAAAACTGATACCAAAAGTTTGAAATGGAAATGTGAATGTGGTGCAATAATTACGACGTGGAAATATGAAAATTGATACCAACAGTAAGAAATGGAAATGTGATTGTTGTGATGCAAAAATTATGAAGTGAAAATATGAAAACCGATACCAAAAATAAGAAATGAAAGTGTGAGTGTTGTGTTAAAAACTTGCCCGCCCTTTTATCGGATATTTGCTGTTAGTTTTTCCTCGCGCCAATACGTCCATGAGTCATACACTTACAATGCCAGCACACACAAAATTTCACATCGACAACGCATCAACTATCGATTAGTTTTTCGACTAATCAAAACCTGGCTAACACAAGTCTGGTCACATCGACAACGCGTCAACTATCGATTTGTTTTTCGAGTAATCACGCCCTGGCTAGTACAAGTCTGGCTACGTTTAAAGAACCAGATTAAACTGGTATTTCTTCATATAAATAACCACTTGGAAGACCAAAGACCTCACGTTCATACTTTACTGAAGCGGTGGTGTGATAACGATAGACACTTATACCTCACTTAAGATGACTTCCACTGTTCCCAACAACTGGGTCTACACCAAAGACTGTGATGAAATGCTTGTACCGTTGGAAAGTGGGCAGAAGGCCGCGTCTGTAAGTGTTTACCGAGGCCAACCTTTACTACACGTGCAAAAATATTTTGGTAAATCCTACCTCAAGTTTCCTACCAAAACCGGTATTACGTTAACTCGCCCTGAGTTTGAACATTTGTTGACTTACAGGGTGAAATCCTCGCCGAATTTGACCGACTACAGTCACCACGCACGGATACCTATCCTACTTGTACCAGTAACACGTTTGACCACTACATCAACTCCAGCTGTTATCAGCCAATATCCCCAGAACCGAGTTGGTTTCCTAACACCAACCCTTGTACATCAGCTCCCACCACAGACAACCACCTGGCCGCTGTCTCTAATCTACCACCGAAGAAGCAGAAACCTACTACCTCCCCCAGTAACACGTTTGTCGACTACATCAATTCCAGTTGTCCAATATCCCAGAACCGAGTTGGTTTCCTAACACCAACCCTTGTACGTCAGCTCCCACCACAGACAACCATCTGGCCGATGTCTCTAATCTACCACAGAAGAAGCAGAAGAAACCTACCAAGCAGCTGAGACTTGTGCTTTAGCTTGTCATTTCATCTTATTTTAAAGGAATTAAATAACATTACCCGACCTGTTAACTACAACGCTAGACATTTACAAGATATAGTTACCAATGTTTGTGGGCTCTACGCCATTTATTTCATCTTGATCAAAGCTCGCGGTGGTACTATGCAACGCTTCCTACTACCCTTTTCAGCTAGACAACACGCCAACGATCGATTAGTTTTTCGACTAGTCAGACCCTGGCTAGCGCGCCACAAGACTGTTTTTCCTTCCTATACGATGGCGTGATAACGACAGACACTCACCAAAAGTTGAAGATGACTACACCCGTACCCACCAACTGGGTGTATATGAAAGAGAACGCGCCAAGTAATCCGAACCGACTGTGCTCTGAGAGTTCCTAGGCGTACACGAAAAAGAAGTGCGGTTAGACGTCACCCATAGATCGTTCTTTGTCAATAAATATATAAAATGTATCTAGTGTTTTCTTTTATATATCGTGTAACTGTTGTAATATTGTCTAAATATACGTATAACTAAATATCGTCTACATATTGTAAATATAAATATTGTCTACCTGTCTGTAATATGTACGTATAACTGTTTGTAAATAATCAACACACAACACATCAACAACACGCCCGCCATTATTGAACTTATATATTACTATATAACAAGACCTCTCCTCCTCCACGCTCCTCCACCACATTTTCCTTATATAAAAGTCACGCGCCTGCAGACTGTATAAACAAACACACCAACACACATAACAAAAACAGTACCACAACACACAAAAATCCCCCTAACCTAGCCCCGCCCGCTACATTACACCCATGCTTCGTCACCCACGTCAGCACAACAAACCTCCACTCGCTTAAAAAACCCCTCTTAATAACCTACTTACCCGCCCTTATTGAGTTTTTAAATTTTCCGTCATTATCGCTTAAACATAAACACCCAAACAAAAACAAAAAAATCCCCCCTCTTATTAACCTACTTACCTCCACCGCTTCAAAAAACCCCCTTATTGAGTTTTTAAATTTTCCGTCATTATCGATTTTTTATATTTTATATATGTATGTATATATATAATATATATATATATATATATATATATATATATATATATATATATATATATATATATATATATCACCCACGCCAGCACAAAAAATCCACTCGCTTATATATAATATATATATATATATATATCGATTTTTAAAAATATTATATATATATATATATATGTGTCTATATATGTATGTATATATGTCTAAATAACACACCCAACAACACACAAAAATCCCCCCTAACCTAACCATGCCCGCTACATTACACCTATGCTTCGTCACCCAAGCCAGCACAAAAAACCTCCACTCGCTTCAAAAACCCCTCTTAGTATCCTACTAACGCGCCATTATTGATTTTTTAAATTTTCCGTCATTATCGATTTTTAAAAATATTATATATATATGTGTGTCTATATATGTATGTATATATGTCTAAATAACACACCCAACAACACACAAAAATCCCCCCAAGCCAATTACAAAATGCTTCGTACCCGCCACACAAAAAATACTCGCTTCAAAAACCCCTCTTAGTAACTTACTAACCCGCCATTATTGATTTTTAAAATTTTCCGTCATTATCCATTTTTTATATATATTTATATATTGTATAAACAACAATTAAAATACCGGCACAATAGACGACCTACACATGGCCACACAACAATTAACATACAAGCACACAAAAAACCCACACCCCAACACACCCACGAGTCGGTAGCCCTGCCAACTACAACACACAATTAAGATACCTACAACCAAACACACCAACACACTACCAGCACACACCAACACGCCCACCATACTTGAACTAATATATTGTAATATAAATATTGTCTACCTGTCTGTAATAAGTACGTATAACTGTTTGTAAAATAATCATCACACAACACACTACCAGGACAACAACACACCCGCCATTATTGAACTTATATATTACTATATAACAAGACCTGTCCTCCGCCTGATGCTCCACCTGCGCAATGAGTATTTCCTTATATAAAAGTCATGCGCCTCCTGCGCTCCTCCTGCGCTCCTCCTGAATACTAACCGTTTTTCCTTATATGAAAAGTCACGCCCCGCCTGCCGCCCCGCCTGAATCATAATCGTTTCCTCCCTACTATACTACTTATGGTTGCTTAATGCTCCACAGGGTGTGAAAATAAAAATGAATGAAGTCGACGCTTTATTGCAAAAACATTTATTTTTCTCGCGGTCTATATAGTCCTTTTTTTCATTAATAATACAACTTATAACCATATTTTAATTGACCACCTAACCAAAAGTTATGCACCAATCCTCTGGTCTTACGCTATTCGATTAGCGCTTGTTTGATATAACGCTGTTTCTATGTTATGCCACATTTCTGATACAAGCTTGAAAAATTCGATCTAATGTTGAGCGCTAAACTTCATGGCAGCCAGAAATATAACTTTCATATGCTCTTCAAGTTCATTTAAAGTGGTGGGATGGCCAAGAAGCCTTGTCATTTTTAGGATAATAAAGCATGACCCCAAGATGGAATACAGTTCTAAGGTAATCAGTAACATTGAACAAAATATGAATTGCTACAAGGTGTTTCTTGAAGAGAAAAATGTCGTGGCAAAGCAAGCTCAATTCTTTTTTTTTTTAAAGTCTTCTGGATATCGTCTGCCCCCCCCTGGCCAAACAGCCATGCTTTCTACATCTGTAGCCAGGAACACGTTTTCAGCACCTCTAATACCTTCTGCTAACCTGTCGTCAGATGATGAAGACAGCTATACCATGACAAATGTAGCCACAAGCCACTGAAGAAGCAGCGTTAAAAGTCATATATACTACTCGTCAAAAGTCAAGGGCCACCCTATTATTTTCAATACATTTTTATATAAGCGCATAGAATGATTAAATGAAATAAGTTTTTAGTAAAAATTGGTGCAATATCTTCCTCTGACAGTGCTGTATGCACGTTAAGCATAAAAACAACTCACCGACAACCATGGTTATCACGTGCAATTTGGTTTGCTGACCATAAATTCACATTTTTAATCTGTTTTTTTCAAACTTCCGTACAACCAAACAGGTGAAGTAATCGTGCTGATTGACATTCCACGTGCAATGGCGACTTTTCGTGAACAGAGTTACTCTTAATTTGTTTTACAATCAGCAGACTTAAGGTAGTTTCATCAGTTGCAAAAACCATGCCACCAAGAAGAAGTCTTGACACCTTACAAAGAATGAGGGCTATAGCGTGGGTTGAAAATGGTGTATCTGTCTGCGAGGTTGCTAGACGGCCTGCAGTGTCACACTCTACTATCCAAAGAATTTTGGAGAGATTTCAGGCCACAGGAAGTGTGGAGGATCGCCACCGGCCAGGTCGCCCTAGATGCACCAATAGACATGATGACCGGTACCTCTTGTTGTCAGCCCTGTGCTATCGAACAGTGACTTGTTCCACTCTAAGATGTCAGCTGAGACAAACTGTAAACGTTAATGTCAGTCAAAGCACCATTCGCAGACGTTTACATGAATTTGGACTGGCTGCTCGACGTCCTGCAGTCAGAATCCCTCTTACTCCTGCTCATCGCAGAGCCCGTGTTGCTTGGTGTCGCGAGCACATCCGATGGACAAGGCAACAATGGAGTCAAGTTCTCTTCACTGATGAATCTCGCTTCATGTGTCATTCAATGATGGCAGGATGCGAGTTTGGAGACGACCAGGAGAGCGATTTACTGATGATACAACTCGAGAGGTGGATCGTTATGGTAGGGGTTCTGTCATGGTCTGGGGAGGCTTCTACAGACACGGCAGGACCCCACTCTACTTCATCCAAGGCAACTTAACCGGCCCAAGATACCAGAACGAAATCTTGAGACCAATTGTTCAGCCTGCTCAGGAGGCCATAGGTGGTAATGCCATCCTCCAAGATGATAACGCTCGACCCCATCGATCTCGTGTGGTGAATGAGTTTATTCAGCAACATGGGATCATCAGGATGGCGTGGCCAGCTCATTCACCTGACCTTTCTCCGATTGAGCACCTCTGTGATGTCCTTGGTCGAAGATTGTCACTAAATCACCCCCTGCCAATGGATGTTGCACAGCTGACTGCATTTCTGCTTCAGGAATGGCAAGCTGTTCCTGAGGATACTCTTCGGACCCTTGTGGACTCGATGCGTCTACGCTGTCTTGAATGCCTTGCTGCAAACGGCGGTCATACCCGATTTTGAAATGTCTATCTGTCCAATATCTATTGTGTGACTTTTGAAAAGGTGGGTGACACACTTCACAGCTTCATTGCGTTTGAATGTATGTTTCCATTTCTTTACGTGACATGTCAATTTGGTATTCAATAAATGCCGTTTTGACTGATACCAATTACGTTTATATCAGATTTGTTTTATGGTTTCAACCAAGGTTTTTCTAAGTGGCCCTTGACTTTTGACGAGTAGTAATATTTATTTTAATAATATTTTTTTTTAAGTGCAGTAAATACATATTATTTCGTTTGTGTTCAATAAGTCTTAAAATTATATTTAGTTTATAAATGTCGTTGACTAATTTTAAAAATCACTTTTTACTTAATTTTTATTCAGCTTTCTGTGCCACAGGAACGAATTAATTTCATTTCTATTAATTCTGATGCGAAGTCAACTGTCATTTAGAGATTTTTCGGTTAGCGCTCGAGTTTTTAAGAACGAATTAACAGCGTTAAGCGGGGGATTGCTGTACTTGGTTTATTTTAATCAACACGGTAAAGGTTCTCTTTAGACTAGTAAATTATGTGATCATTGAAAATGATTCTTAGTAACCGCTCTTGGTGTGCTGACATTACAAGGGGATGTCACTTTATAATTTACCTCTCTAAAGAAAACATTTACCATCTAAACTTCAGCTAATGTTTTCTCAGGCATGGATTGAAGCCATTCACCAGGCTTGTTTCAGCTTGGGACCAGCGTATGGTGTGTTCATTTCCTTAGCGAGCTATAATAAGTTTAACTACGATTTTCTCAGGTACAGTAAACTGTTAACATTTAAGATTTATAAAGTCTTGTTTATTTAAATAATGCAAATATTAACGTAAATGAAACATAAACATGTTCAAACAGAAGTTTTTGTTACACTGTTTATAGGATAATTTTGCACAGGTCAGAATGCGTGGGTGTCCACAGAGAGGAACAAAAAAAAATGTTTTTAGGAAACTTTAATGTTATCCGTTCGCCCCAGTTTCTACGTAGGGTACTGTGACACGTTGAAGATTTACGATAGCGATGTCCGGCACCCGTAATTAAGGGCTTGGGACAGAGCGACCGCCAAGCATTCAAACAGTGGTCGTTAAATCCAGGCAGGGAAAATCGGAACACGGGACATTTTTGTTGACGGTGTATCTATGGAACGCTGTGACACGTTGAAGTTTTACGACCAACCAAATGTGTCCGGAACCTGTAATTATGGGGACTGGGACTATGACAACGACCGCCAGCATGGAATGTCGGAAAATAGCGGTTGAAAATAGTGTTTTTTTCAACACTACAATTACAAAATTTGCAATGTGTAACTTTTAGAGTACAAGAGTGGGTAATGACTGTGTGCAAGGAATGAAAGTTTTTTTTTTTCTCTTTGTTTTTTCTAAACAGCTGCTCATTGCATTTTCATTTTTATACTTATTTTCATACTATTGTCAATGTTTCAATGCAAAGGGCTTTGTAAATTTACACGGGATGTGAATAAAAATGTTAAAATTAAAAAAATAAAAATAAAAATAAAAAAAACCGTCGCTTGAAAAGATGTCGCTGACTGTCTGAGACTTTCCCCATGCTATGTCCAGCATAAAGAGTAAAATCTATAAAGGGGAAAAATGAAATGCCAAATAAAAGCGAACCGAGAGAAAAATGAAGGAAAAAAAATGATACTGCCGTAGGGCTGGAGGTGTGAGAGATCACACAAAAGGACAGAGACAGATATTCCGTCACAAATATACCTACATAATAAATGAATACTATGATTACAACAACAAAAATGTGCAATGTATATTTAGAGTACAAGAAAGAGTGGGTAAATGAGTGTGTGCAAGGAGTGGAAGGTTTTTTTTTTGTTTGTTGTTGTTGGATACAGCTGCTCACTGTATTTTCACTTTTATACTTATATGCATGGTATTATTGTTAATGTTTCAATGCATATGTCATTGTAAATTTCCACGGAATGTGAATTTAAAAAAAAAAATAATAATAGAGCTTTGTTTATTGCAGTCGCAGATGTGCACACACAAATAATGCTGTGAAGACCCAATGCCCTAATATCCGGCCTTTGGCTAGGATCATGTGTTTAGACACAGGGACCGGTACAGTGACATTCATGTGTCATTAGGTCCCTTGTGTGAGAACACAGAGGATCACTACAGTGACACAGTTTGTCATTGGGTCTTCTTGTGTTGGGACATGTTGTCTTGACCAGAGCGGGGTTTGGGGTGGGTGCCAATGCGACCTCATGCGAGGAAAAAATATGCGACCTCATGCGAGGAAAAAAAAAATTAATAAATAAATTTAAAAAAAAGAGCTTTGTTTATTGCAGTCGCAGATGTGCACACACAAATAATGCTATGAAGACCCAATGCCCTAATATCCGGCCTTTGGCTAGGATCATGTGTCTAGACACGGGGACCGGTACAGTGACATTCATGTGTCATTAGGTCCTTTGTGTGAGAACACAGAAGATCACTAGGTGACACATTTTGTCATTGGGTCTTCTTGTGTCGGGACATGTGGTCTTGACCAGAGCCGGGTTTGGGGCGGGTGCTAATGCGACCTCATGCGAGGAAAAAATATGCGACCTCAAGCGAGGAAAAAAAAAATTATAGAGCGAGTACATAAAGTAGAGGAGAAAGGGGACACCCCTGCCTAACAGATCTTGCCAGCCTGAAGGCCCCAGTAAATAAATGATTTACCAAACAAAAAAAACAAAAACAAACAAACAAACAAAAAATGTTTGTAATATTTGATTTAACTTGATGCAGTCGCTGTCTTCACTCTTAGTCACGGGGAGGTATTTAATAGTCTCTAACGACTCAAAATGGATTCTACGTAATTTCATTAACTATTAGTATACATCAAACCACTTCAAGTGGCTTGCAGTTTGGCACACGAATACGGCAATTTCCTTGAAGAGGCTCGTAATGGTGAAGTCTTATAAGAAATATTATAAGCAAAATATTTATAATGTCTTTCCTTGTTTACATATTCTAGAATCTGTGATGTGCTGTTAGTTTTTAATACAATAAGCAAATGCAACTTATTGTAAACAAGCTTTTTCTATGTGACATGTCTTCGTGTTCAGATAATTGTAAGCACAGTTTATCGACTGAACATGAATCGCAGCTTATTCATTCGTGTATTGGAAATGACATGATCAGTTATTGAGCATTGATACTTCTAATTCAGAAAAATATAAAGGGTAAATCAACACATTCTGAGAATAAGGTGGCGTCTACCATAGCTAGACCTAGCTGAAGAATGGGAAGTGGAGTGATAGAAGGAAAGCGTAAACGCCCCTTAAAAGAAACAGAAGATCCCAACTCAGCAAAGGAACTATACAACTGATAAAATAATGCTTCTGGCTAACATTATTCAAGCAGAAGTTGGAAGGAATGGAGTTTAACAATTTGCAACTGGAATTAATTCCGCTTGTGACAAAAAAAAATTTCAAATTATCACAAAACTTCATTTATGATTAGAAACAATCTATATTTAAACTTTCTCATAATGTGTAAAGAAAAAAAAAAGGATATAATCTAAAATGTAACGGATTTCATGCATTTCATGCTTTTTTTTAAAAATGCTTTAAATATTATGATAAGTCCAAACAACATTCCTAATTTTTGTAGTATTTTATGTTGCTGGATTAATTACTGTATATGTTGTATAATTTTTTTAAATTAATGATTTGTTTACCTATATTTATCTAATAAAGGTATTGTTTATCTAGGGTTGTTGAGCTTTACGCTCTTTTGTAGCCAATGACAAGTCGTTGAAAGAGTCCTTGGTATTATCTACACCAGTGGTTCTCAACGTGAGCCATATGCCCCCCCCCCCATGTCATATTTCTAGAAAGGGGGGGGGGGGGGACAGTAAGATGGTAAAGTACATTTTTATAACTAACAGCGACTATGAGCGGGGCCACACAAGTAAATGAGGCTCAGAAAGGGGGGGGGGGGGGCTATGAGCACAAAAGGTTGAGAACCCCTGATCTTCACTGTAGATCTAGGCTTTTCCTGTTGCTTTTCTGTCATTCCGAAACGTGTTGAGTTGAAGTCATGAGCTCCAATTTCTTTAACTTGGCTTGCATTTTAACGATCATCATACCTGGTCCCAAGCTAGGAGGAAGTAACACGTGTGATACGGTGCATTCCCCGCCATCCAATGGGATTCTCCAAATATGCAGAGTTAAAAACTGGACTCTGGTTCTTGTCTCTCCAAAGGTATTGTCACTTTCTATACAGAGCCACTTTTCAGCTCCGCCTGCCTATCGTGGGTCCAAAGTGAGGGTCTCCTGCATGCAGCCAACCAGGTAAAAGCCAGAGTTACATCTGGGGCTCAGGTGACTCCTCCAAGCTTAGTGTGCAATGCTGGGTTCTCAACATGTTTCACTACAGGGGGAATCCATAGACGTGTGTGGATGATTTCAAGAGTCAATGAGGGCGTATTTAGCATCACAGAGGTTCACATTCACATCTATATACTATAACTTTGTGCTTAGTTGGTGGACGTAAGATATACTCTAAATATACCATTTGCATATATATATATATATATATATATATATATATATATATATATATATATATATATATATATATATATATATATATATATTATATATATATATATATATACATATATATATATATATATATATATATATATATGCGAAATCTCAGGTTGGTATGTCAAACCTGAGACTGATTTTTACGTGAGTATCCCTTTTTTTTCTTCTACAGAGACAGGTGTCCCTCGCCATTCAGGCAGATACTCTCCGATTTCGGAGTTACCCATTAGAGCTTGGTCGGCTCAGGAGCCGCCAGTACCTGGTCGACGATACTTCTTCAAATGTACTCGCCAGGGCTCGAGTTAATCCAGTCCAAATCCCACTTGACGAAAAATCTTCAAATGTCCTTGCCCGGGTTTGATCCTGGGTCACCCGATCGCCAGCGCAGTTTGGTAACCACTACACCAGCGCGACTCCCAGGAAAAACCTTTTATCATTGGTCCAGAATTGCCAATATCTTTCCTCTTCAGCATGCCTGTCAGTAATAACTGAGAGTGTGAGTAGTTACTTCAACAGAACATGAAATCCTCACACCTAAGGGTCTTTTATATTTGGACATGCGCCCTAATATAACCGACTAGGCTGAACGGGACGCGCCTTACCAAAACGAGGCAAAAGTTTTACATAAAAAAAAAAAAAAAAAAAAAAACTTCATCAGAATCGGGAGTGTGAAATAAGAGTGATATATCTTACTTAAACATTAAATCTTGGCTGTTGAAAGACACACAACAAATCACACTTAGTGATACAATTTTCCCTACAGCTCATTTAATTGGTCGTCATTATTATCTGTCTTCTATCAATCCGCGACATTCAGTTAGTTGTTAACAGTCCTCGTCAAAGTACACATTTGTTTTAAAGTATAAACTTTTCGATGTGAGCTTCATTCGGCACTGCTTTTAGTTCATTTTATTTTGATACAGAGACACGCTAATCCTTCCTCCTGCAGTATTTATAATCGGTCTTCTGTCGGGCATAGCTGTCTTCTCCCACCTTGGTTATCTGACCAGGAGTTTGCAATTGGAAATAGAAGGACTGACTAGAGGAGGTAAAATACAATTATTTATACTAAAGAAACTGTTTTTTGTTGCTTGTATGTGTGTATGTGTGTGTGTGTTTGTGTGGAGAAACATAATTTTCCGAGAAATTATTTTATCCTTACAATATGTGCACTTTTAAATTGTAATGGAGGTGTTTTCAACAGGCCAACTCAGCACAGTCAGCAAGGACCCTGTTTACGTAAACATGAAATTCATGGGTTAGATTAGAACGCATGTCTACATTCAAACGACACTGGAGTCTGGTATATGTTGACAGGCGTTTTACAATTTACCATATCGTTATGTGTATAACAATCCTCATATTAAAATTAACTGCATCGTAATCATGCAGTACTAATAACACATATTATTATATATACTAAAACTGTGTTGTAAAACTTAAAAAAACAAATAATATTGCTTATTACTTATATACACATAATGTTATGAAATTTTTATATATACTAAAACTGTGTTGTAAAACTTTAAAACAAGTTGTATCGTTCATTACTTATATGCATTACTGTTTGTAATAGTCAGAATGCTTCCTTCAACACAGGGAACAGATAAAGTCCTTAACGCCGTCACAGGAATGTAAGGGTTATATTTTTATTTATTTGTTTTCTTTTTACAAATGGCTTTGTCCGCACAATCGTGCAGAGTAACTTGGCAAAGTTTCGTGTCGATAGTCAAAGTTTGAAAATGTATAATAATTAGACAGCTATTTCCGAATATATATATATATATATATAACCTTCACTAAAGCGTTACTTCTTTTTCAGGTCCATTGCTGATGTTTGAAGCGTTGCCATATGCCTTTTCAAGGTTGCCAGCTCATTCATTTTGGTGTACTTTGTACTTTCTTATGATCATTGTCCTCAGTATGAACAGTCAGGTACGTTTATTTTTAGTACTGCCCAGTGGCATAACTGACGTTGAAGTGACTATAGGCTTTACCCCTACTATCTGGAACATTTTCGTACCGTATGCTGACTACTCCATGCTGTGTGGTTGCCGGGAATTCGTGAGCAGACACGTAATAAAAGTAGGATTACTGCTCCCAAATGAGGTGACGAATGAGAAATTATGCATAGGATTGGCAACCTTGCATGTAAAGAAAAAGCCACATCACAGCCATTGAAACAGCATTTGAAATGTTTTGGTGCAGACTTCTGACAAGAGACAGCCTGCAGTGGTGGTACATGCTCTTGAAGAGGCAAGACAATAAAATGCTAATACTGTATATCGTTTTGCCATAATTTCTTCTTGTACACTACGCTTTTGATTAGATATTTATTGTCAAACACGTTTATTAATCATTTAAATAACATTTTAATTATAATTTAGAAAGTAATATAACAAAGAATGTATGGTATAATGTAAATGTGTCAAAAACGGACAACTACGAAGAAAAAGCCATTTTTAAAGTAGTATGTTTTTGTCTAACATAATGTCTAATATAACATGGCGTTATATTTATTGATGCTATGTCTTGTACATAGGGGGTCGGAATAAGCGGTATGGTGTCCGCTTCTAATTCTGAAGGTACTGGGTTCGCTCCCAATACAGGGAATATAACTGATGTAAATTTTTTTGGTTCATAATGATGTCATACACCCTTCCCCCCCCCCCCCCCCCCCCCCCCCCCCCCCCCCCCCCCCCCCCCCCCCCCCCCCCCCCCCCCCCCCAATCCCCCCGGATATCCAAGTGGCATCGGATGCCCAACCTTCACGGATAAGAGCGAAAAAATAGGAGTTTCCGTGTGCAAGTTGCGCACATAAAAAAATCACTTTGCCGTTGGAAATCGTAAAGAGTAGGCATACGGCCGCAGACCTGGCAAAATTTACAAAATTAGGAAAACCTACCTGCCACAAAATTTTTTATAGAATATGTGATTCCTTTCAACACATTTGGATCTTCGCCGGTGCTACGGATGTCGTGCACTGTGCTGAGATCCTACCTGTGAAATCTAAGAGAGGAGATCGGAGGACTGATGGAGATGCCCGTGTGCAATGAAGTTGGTCCTTAAAACCCAAACCAATGACATTTTTGTAACTTGAAGGATTAAAGAGTGGCCTACAGTTTTGTAACTTGGAGGATTAAAGAGTGGCCTACAGTTTTGTAACTTGAAGGATTAAAGAGTGGCCTACAGTTTTGTAACTTGAAGGATTAAAGAGTGGCTTACAGTTTTGTAACTTGAAGGATTAAAGAGTGGCCTACAGTTTTGTAACTTGAAGGATTAAATAGTGGCCTACAGTTTTGTAACTTGAAGGATTAAAGAGTGGCCTACAGTTTTGTAACTTGAAGGATTAAAGAGTGGCCTACAGTTTTGTAACTTGAAGGATTAAAGAGTGGCCTACAGTTTTGTAACTTGAAGGATTAAAGAGTGGCCTACAGTTTTGTAACTTGAAGGATTAAAGAGTGGCCTACAGTTTTGTAACTTGGAGGATTAAAGAGTGGCCTACAGTTTTGTAACTTGAAGGATTAAAGAGTGGCCTACAGTTTTGTAACTTGAAGGATTAAATAGTGGCCTACAGTTTTGTAACTTGAAGGATTAAAGAGTGGCCTACAGTTTTGTAACTTGAAGGATTAAAGAGTGGCCTACAGTTTTGTAACTTTAAGGATTAAAGAGTGGCCTACAGTTTTGTAACTTGAAGGATTAAAGAGTGGCCTACAGTTTTGTAACTTTAAGGATTAAAGACTGGTCTACAGTTTTGTAACTTTAAGGATTAAAGAGTGGCCTACAGTTTTGGATTCAGTAGTTACTATCATTTTAGTAATGGTTAGTTTTATTGACATATTTTTTTGCGGGGGCCGGGGGGGGGGGGGGGGGAATGATTCTATGTTCAAAGTTTATGTAACGTGACATGTAATTCAGTAGGCGGACATAGCAAGAAAAAGGAGCGGAGGGGGAGGGCGGCAGTTTGATCACTCGCGCTTGGCACCATGCTACCCTGCTACCCCACAATACGTTAGATTAGTTATGTAAACCTGCATTAAGTCCCAACTAAGATGGTTTGTCCGTGTCTGCAGAATGGGAGAAGATGGGCTACCACGACAAGCATGGGAAACTAAGAGCCAGGTATCTAGACCTCCAAAACGACCTAGAGTCCGGTGGGAGGACAACATTAGACAATCTTTGAAGGATTGAGGACTAGAGTGGAACCAGGCCAGGAGGAAAACAGCCGATAGGATATTATAGCGCTCTCTCTTCCAAACCTCCACACCTCACGGTAGAAGAGGAACGACTAAGTAAGTAACTAAAACCTTCATTAATGTACATCTTTGACAGCCGTTGCTTAAATACTCTAAGCCATCATTATTTGTGTCTGCCTGTCATTACAGCGCGTTATCATGGTGTCCTTGATAGCCACTCTGATGGACTGGAAGCCCTCACTAAGGGAGAAAAAGTGTGCAACAGTTTCTGCTTTGTGCTTCTTTTTATTTCTTCTGAGCCTTCCCATGACCAGCTCAGTAAGTAGACCCGTCAGCCTCTCTGCGTCAGCTGCTTAAAATAAATGTAATAGTCTATATAGTGCTATTATTCATGTCTTGATCAAACAATCGACAACAGCTAGACCTAGCACCCCGCACAGTAAAGGGTATCTTAAGTGACAATCTCCAGTGCCTGCCGACACTGCAGGTGGACCATTATGAATAATTCATATTTTCGTGAAACACCGAAGAATCCTGGCTTATTTTTTTATTATTATAAAATACTTTTTATTGATATGTATCCATTAGCAAAATATGATATGAATTGAGTTGACGTTGGCAATCGTTTTCTCTCAAGGAAAATATGCTACAGTGTAACTATGAACTGTAGCGGAAATTTGAAACCATTTACTATTAGCAGGAGAGAACAGAGTGTTAATATGTGAAGAACAGGATTGTAAAACACACAGGGGTAATGTCCACTGAACTATCCTCTTGCATGAAAAGTTTTTGTTCATTAGCATTCGAAGGACATTCAAGTGCATAAGAATACTTGAAACCATGAGCAAAACCAAAATTAGAAATATTTAGCAGCCGCTGCTGTAAGTTAATGGTAAACAAAGCAAATTTTTGCCTCGAGCAAAACAACCAAATATAGCAACGTTGATTTTCTTTCTCAGATCATGATATTTATTAGCTTGCTGTATCTTTTCTGTGGTGTTTTCCTGAGTATTATCCTTGGTAAAGACCTCTTAGTTGTAACGTGAGTGATATTTCTCTTGTCTTTTTAAGCCGTTTTCTATTGCCTAATATTCTGTCACCCCACATTTCTTTTTTGCTGAAATATGGCATCTGTGGACATACGTACAAATGAATAAACTGCTTCCTCCAAAACAATTTTTGTCAGAGTATATAGAAGGACATCTGAGCCATAGAATACAATTATAACAAACAGTACTACAGGGCAACGTGATATCATTTGCATTGTTCCTGGCCTATATCAGTAACCCAGTGGGCAAAAGAATATCAGACAAGGTGCACATCTCTCTATACGATGACGATCTGGCGCTATTGAGTAGTACAAGAGAAAATATCAAAACAACTTAACAGCAATATGCGGGAAGCCTAATAAAAACTAGATAAAATTGACAAAAAAATAATCAGCGTTGCTTTCCGCTCTTACAAAGCATGGAACTACCACTAAAACTCATCACATTACAGGAAACTATCCATGTTGTGACAAAACGGGGCGGCATTTATTGATCTTTGTTTCTCTCCGGCAGTATCGGTACATTTGTGGTACTGATTTTTATTATGTGCTGTCAATTATCGCACTTTTCTTTCTTTTTTTCTTCGTTATTTTTGGGCTAAGTAGCAGATATTTGATTTTATCAAATCATTCGACACTCCTCTCTGTGATGTCACCTGTTTGTTAGCCGGTCATCCTGGCTTGCGGTGAGTAACTGAGATAAGATAGTCGCCGGCGTGTTTAGAATCGTTTGGCAACCCAGATGGGCAGACACGGAGGTTTACGTACTCATACGACAGATAACGAGATTACTGTCTGTGTGACACAAGTTGGCAGACAAGTGTGACATAATCGTTTCCGGGCCGACTTGTTATGACAACATTACTTTCTAATACAGTAATAAGCATTACAGCTTACACATGTTGTCATGTGAGTTCCCCGATCTGTCTGTAAGTTTGTACACAATGACATCGGACATCATATTACCATATATGGGAGAGTTGACATTTGCCTTACGTTCAAAATTATCCGATGTCGGAATATTTTTGAAATCATCACACCCTATCCGCATGATTTGAAATGATTGGATCTTTCTGATTAGATTAGTAACAACAATGCTTGGGAAGATAGGAATATAGTCTGACCATTTTTGCAGTTTTAATTCACTGTGAATTTCACGCTCGCCAAGACAACATCAGCCCCCGCAAGAGTGAAGACTAGATTCATAATTCCTTTTTTTAACCGGACCTTTTATTGAAGAACCAAATAAGACTTACAAAGCACAGGAAATCTCTACATTTTAATAAGGAACACCGAGACTACGAAACTGAAGAAAAACACGGAGTCAGAGAGGGAATCTATTGTCACATTAAAGACACCACAGACGCATGTAAGAGACCGACTCGTCTCTTTTATTCATTTGAGCAACACGTCTGTATTACCATATGAAGTTTAATGTGTGAAACTCGCTATTTGATGTCAAAGTCATTTGAGCTTGGCAACCTCGGTATCTAGAATGATAATTCATGAACCACCACTGCATGGGCTGGTGCTTTATTGATAGTTTTGTTAAGGGAACTAAAAGCATAAAGTAGTTCCAGGTTCCCTATGGAGCAGGGAGGGAAAGATGAAAGAAATGATGTACATTTGTGATGGAATACATTGATACAGCGCTAAAATCCTCCATTTATAAAGATAAAAGTTAAAATAAATTGTGGGGATAAAATATAGTTAAGTTAAACTGCGGCTTTTTCGCCTACGCCACAAGCGCGTTGATTTGGTAGATCGTACTATCGTTTCTAGTGTCATTGGAAAAAGAAAAAAAACTAATTATAACATGGGGACGCGAAAGGCCTATTCGTTTAGACGGGGTAGGAAAGAACAAAAGAAAAAAATGATGCTGTCTGCAAGCGTTTGAATCTAAGCCTAACATACGCGCGAACTCGTAGTTAGTGTTTGAAATACGAGGTAAAGTAAGAAACAGTCCCAACTAAGATGGTTTGGCCATGTCTGCAGAATGGGAGAAGATCGGCTACCACGACAAGCATGGGAAACAAAGAGCCAAGGATCCAGACCCCGAGGACGACCCAGAGTCCGCTGGGAGGACAACATTAGACAATCTTTGAAGGACCGAGGACTAGAATGGAACCAGGCCAGGAGGAAGACAGCCGATAGAATAGTCTGGCGCTCTCTCTCTTCCAAACCTCTACACCTCACGGTAGAAGGAGAACGACTAAGTAAGTAAGGTAAAGTAAGAACATGTAGCCACATAAGTTACGAAAACAGACTTAGCTCTTATTTAGAATGACGTAAAACTCGCGAAAATAGCTAGACAGCACATGGAAAAGAAGTGAACGCGTGGTAGTAAGGATTTCAAGACTAACATGGAAAAAAATATGGAATTTCTTATTAATAGGTTTAGAATCACAAAAATTAGCTAGTTTGATAGCCTATCTTTTCCTGACAAATAATATGCTTTCAAATAAAAAGACGGACAGATAATTCGGAAGTTATTGACAAAAGACTGATTTGTTCGATGCAGACTCACAAACACATGTTAGTTTTGCATTCACTAAAGTTACATTTGACGCGTCCTTGAGACGAAGGCAGAAAAACAAGTACATGTAAACAAGGGGGAGACAAGGAGGAGAGAATCTAAAAATATCTTCGCAGTAGAAATCTAAGCAGGGGGTGAGGGAAAAATTTGAATAGTTTTTTGTAGTTGGACCTAAAACCAAATGCAATTTTGGGAAAACCCAAGTTCGGACCGACCGACAGACAGAAATACACTACACATTTGACCAAAAATTGGACATTTATGTTTGAAATTTTAAATTCTAGAAGGGGCAGTACTCTCATTGGACGAGACAGTTAAGATTATTGAAAAATTTGCCGGCAAATTGCCATTTTTTTAAAGACTGTCCATACGAGCAGATCGTTGAGGCTAAGAAGTTGTCGTCCATTGAATATATACTAATAATAGTGGGACGCCCTAGTCTAGCCAGCAGCTCAGCTGAGTTTGTGCTATTTCAGCGTATCTGTGTGTTTTATTCTGAATTGTGGTAAGGACGAAATTATTAACCTTTTATTAAACAATTCTGAGTGATTGATACTGCCATATAATGCAAAATGATTACGACAAGTGAGTACTTATTCTAGGTCCCCAGCCGACTGTCCAGGGCCTAGAGGTTGAATTATAATATGATACACTATCAGAAATGTAGAATACAGATGTTTCTTTTCAGGTGGTCAGGTGGAAACATATCACCCACCTTATTATATGGAAAAAAGAGATTAATGAAAATATTTCAGATGCAGTGCAGTCTCTAGAGGAGAGGAATGGGAAACTAGTGCTACTTGATAACAGCTTTGATGTGGATGTGCTGGGTCGGTCAGAGAGATCTGACCCTGTCTTTTAATTACATGTATTATTGCTTGTAAACATGGTGGATTAGGTAGTATTTTAAGACATAGCCTAATTTTGTGGTTTCAGAGTTTCTTTGTCTGGCACTGTGCTAGTGCCAGATGTTCTGGAGAAGTCCAACTTTGTATGAAATGAGATGCCTACCATACTACCTCAGAGCATGTGAGGAGTGGGCCTAAGGAACAACTTTCTTTCATCGTCACAGGCCAGTTAAGTATTAAAGACCTGGCCTGCTGAGATTCATCAACTACAAAATTATAATTTAAACTACATTGTAAAAAATAAGAAACTTTTTGTCCACCATTAATCCTGTATAAGGAGCAAATGACATTGTTAACCAAAGACTGGGTATGATGCAAATACCCCGACCCGACATCCAGCATTAGTTTTCCTAAAGACTTTTAGTTAGTACCAATATTAGCAAATTTACTTATACATATATATATATATATATATATATATATATATATATATATAAATATATATATATATATATATATATATATATATAATATATATATATATATATATATATATATATATATATATGTACAAGCCTTTCATGTGATTATTCAATTATATGTACTTCTATTGACATTAATTCATATTGATTTAAAAGTCCTGACCAGAAGAAAAACTTGGTTCAGGACAAAATAAATTTGAAAAAAATTGTAATTTCTAAATTTTAACCACAGTGTTAATTGACTTGATCATAGAGATTAATATTAGTGTTTGTTTGTGTGTGTGTGTTTGTGTACTTAATTACCAGCACACCACATTTCATTACCCTAGACATTAAACGTAGCTATCAGTCATATAAATCACAAATAAGTCTGCTTGAGGTCATAGGTGGTAGTAGTAAGGTACTCTGTAAACTCACATAAACTGTTATCCTCAGGGACCTTCACAGCTGACCTCATTCAGTACACTAAGTAACCTAGCAACCACACTTAATAACATCAAAACCCACCACATATATTGGGGTCTCCTGGTCCGGGAATTAAACTATTGGGGTATAAGTTTGTATAAATTCAACAGTGTCCCTAAAATTAAAAGTTATTCATAAGAAATAATTAAGGTGGAGAGTAAAAGTTGATGAATCTTCACAGCCAGTAGTAAATAATTAGTGTGTCACTTTCTTAATTAGAGTTTTGTAATCTATCTTAGAACATTATTAGAATTGTTATACAGGATGGCAGATCTAGCCAAATTAGAGTTTTGTAATCTATCTTAGAACTCATTCAGCAGATCGGCTGCTGTGCTGACTGCTAAAGAAATGAATATGGAGGGTCAGGCTTTGATCCAATATGTAACTTCAGAATGTGACAAGTATATTGAAAGGGAAGATAGGAAGTTAGCAGAAGAAAGAAAATTACAGTTACAAATTGAGGCTGACAAAGAACTTAAGAGGCTGCAGATTGAGGCTGACAAAGAGGCTAAGGCATTGGAGGCAGATAGGGTGGCTGAAATAAAGCGGCTCCAATTGGAAGAGAAGAAATTAGAAGCAGAGGAAAAGAGACAGGCTGCTGAAAGAGAGGAAAAGAGACAGGCTGCTGAAAGAGAGGAAAAGCGATTGGCTGCTGAAAGGGAAGCAGAAGATAAGAGATTACAAAGGGAGCACGAGTTACGACTAAGGGAGTTGGAAGTACAAGGCCATGCTCCTGAAAATGGTGCCAGCCCCTTTCCCTCCGATGCCACTGCTAGTCAGGGAGCCTCAACCTCAGCTATGGGTTTTCATTTAGACCATTTTGTTGAGAAAGACGATGACATAGAAAGTTTTCTAAGTAGGTTTGAACTTTTGGCTACTACATATGGGTTAGAGAGAGAAAGGTGGAGCCTAAAGTTATCCCAGGGGCTTAGGGGAACATCTTATGAAGTGTTTGCAAAAATGAATAGAGACGACCAAGACAATTATGACATGCTAAAGCAGGCTCTGTTATTAAGATATGAAAAGAATGGTGAATTTTATCGTAAGAAGTTTAGAAATGCCAAGCTTTTGTCTGGGGAGACATACCACCAATTCTCTGCCAGACTGGAAACCTATTTGGAGAAATGGACTGCTCTGGGGAAGACCCAAGATCTTAAAGAAATGATCATGATAGAGCAATTAAGAGAGTCCATGGCTCCAGACCTGAGAAAGTTTCTCATGGAACAAGGTGCAGAGAGGTTGGGTGAGGTATTGAATGTCGCTGAGAGGTATCAAGCAGCCCAGGCAGAGGTAGCTGGCACTAAAAAGAAACATATAGAGAATTTAAGGCCACACAGCACTTTAATAAATTTGATACCAAAGAACAAGGTAACAAAGGTAGGACTAACTTTGATAGGCCACGAAATGATTATCGTGATAGAAACTCACAGTTCAATGACCAAAGGTATAATGAAAGAAAACCTTTTAACCAAGGAAAGAGGTGGTGTAAATGGTGCAGGAAGGACAACCATAACACCGAAGTTTGTAAAAGGAAACCTTCTAACATTGCTGCAATGAAATCGGGGAACCAGAGATTAAAGGTTAAACCTACTGGACAGCAGGAACCTTATCATCTTCCAGTTTGTGAGGATGTTGTTTGTAACGGGGTCACCACAAGGTGCCTATATGATACAGGTTTGGATTTTGATTCAGTTGTGAGGTCTAGCCTAGTGAACCCAGATCAGTATACCACCGAAACAGTGGAAATACAAGGGGCGACTAAGGACATACCACTCATGACACTTCCCATCGCAAGGATAAATGTGAAAACTCGCTATGTGGAAGGAGAAATCAGAGCAACAGTGATAGATGAACCAATCTACCCTCTGATATTGGGGTGTAGATACGTCTTCTTGGGGAATCCCAAGAGACCTGTGATCATGGCGACAGTGCAGACCAGGTCACAGAAGAAGGAGGAAGAAGGTGAACCTATAAATGCTCATCCAGAGGAGATGAGGAAGGCGCAGGCTGAGGATAGGACACTCAAGCCATGTTTTAAAAACGTGCCCAAATGTTACACACCTCCAAGCAAGGGAGATTATTATATGAAGAACAAATTATTATACAGGAAGGCTGGAACTGGAACAAATGGTCACAACCAGCTGGTTCTTCCTACTTCATATAGGGAGAAAGTGATGGAACTAGGGCATGCGATTCCCTTCAGTGGTCACATGGGGATCAGCGCCACAGGACAGCGTATAGCTTGTCATTACTTCTGGCCAGGGATAACGGAAGATATAAAAAGATATGTGAAATCCTGTCCAGAATGTCAAAGGGTAGCTCCAAAGCATTGGACTGCTCCTGCAACTCTAGGGGAAATGCCCATAGTGGGAACCCCTTTTGAGAGGGTTGCAGTGGATATTGTGGGACCTCTCACTCGGACCAAGAGGAGGAACAGTTACATCCTTACTCTGGTGGACACTTGTTCTATGTGGGGAGAGGCGGTAGCCCTGTCGTCAATCGATTCGAAACATGTGGCAGAGGCATTGCTTACAATATTCACAAGATTAGGATTCCCGCATCAAATCTTGACTGATAATGGCTCACAGTTCAAGGGGAAACTAACGGAAGAAGTTTTTAAGCTATTTCAAGCCAGACACTTTCATTGTAGCCCGTACCATCCACAAGGGAACGGCCAGGTAGAGAGGTTCAATGGGACTCTCATTTCTATCCTGAGAAAGCTGGCACATGAGAAACCTGATATGTGGGATCAATTTTTGCCCGCTGCGTTGTTTGCGTACCGGGAAGTACCACATAGTTCAACCGGGATGGCACCCGCAACCCTGTTATTTGGGAGGCCAATCAAAGGTCCATTAGAAGCCTTATTGAGGACCTGGACAGATGAGAAGGCAGAAGAGACTGTTACCTCATCATATCAATATGTGAACGAGCTGACCACTCGTCTGAAAGCTGGATGGAAACTGGCAAATGATAATTTGAGACAAGCCAGGAAGAAACATGCAGCTTATTTCAATAAGAAAGCAAAGGACAGAGAATTAGCTGTGGGAGAGAAAGTACTTCTTCTACTACCCGGCAGCAATAATAAGTTGCAAATTGGATGGCAAGGTCCATATACAGTTCTAGAGAAGGTGTCTAGAACAAATTATAAGATTGACAAAAAGGGGAAGGAGAAAATATACCATGTAAACCTTTTAAAGAAGTATCTGGACAGACAAATCCAGGAAGGCACCCCTCTACTGACCTTGGCTATCGCAACCGAAATGAAAAAGGAACCACTCACCTCACATGAATACCCATTGCACCCATGTGAGACAGCCGCACAGGTAAAAGTCAGTAAGCACCTGACTAAAAATCAGAGGGAGAGAGTTCAACAGGTTTTGGAGGAACATACAGATGTGTTAACAGACAAACCGGGGCATACTAATTTGCTAGAGTATGATATGAAGCTGGTGGACTCAACACCAATCTGTATGAGAGCCTATTCTGTTCCGTTCGCTAAGGAGAAAGCATTGAAAGAGGAGATAGATTATTTGTTGAAAGAAGGGATTATTTCTCACAGTGAATCTCCCTACAGTTCCAGTGTAGTTTGTTGAGGAAACCGTCTGGGGAACATAGACTGTGCATAGATTACAGGAAACTGAATGCTGTCACAGAAGGTCAAGTGGATCCATTACCGGACACAAAACAGTTATTTGCCAGATTGAACAAGGCAAAATATTTTTCGAAGGTGGATCTTAGCAAAGGCTATTACCAGATTCCAGTGAAGCCTGAGGTTCGACCTTATTTAGCTTTTAGCACCTCGGAAGGGCATTACGAATTCAACATGTTGCCATTCGGATTGAAAAATGCTCCGAGTGTGTTTTCTAGAATGATGCGCAAATTGTTGGATCCCTTGAATAATCCATGTATCACGAATTTCATGGATGATATCCTCATCGCTACAGAAACATTTGAAGAACACGTTAACTCTCTGAATATGCTATTTGATAGGCTCAGAGAAGCGAACTTGACTGCTAGACCAACAAAATGTTGTATTGGATGCAAAGAGTTGGAATTCTTGGGACATACTGTATATCAGGGTAACATGACCCCTGATCCCAAGAACTTGGAAAAACTGCAGAGAGCACCTAGACCACAAAGAAAAAAAGACGTGCGATCATTCGTGTCGTTGTGTGGGTTTTACCAAAAATATATCAAAAATTTTAACTCTATATGTGCTCCTCTGACTGACTTGACTCGCAAGGGAAATCCAGATAAAATTGTTTGGTCAGCGCAGTGTGAGTTGGCATTCCAAGAGTTAAAGGAAAAACTCACTAGCAAGCCTATTCTCAAATTGCCTGATTTGACTCAGGATTTTGTGGTGAGAACGGACGCAAGCAATGTGGGCCTGGGGGCTACTTTGTTGCAAAGGTCCTCTTCACCCAATGGGGAACTGAACCCAGTCGCTTATGCTAGCCGCAAGTTGAACAAAGCGGAACAAGGTTATTCCACAAGCGAAAAAGAGTGTTTAGCGTTAATCTGGGCGATAAAAAAGTTCCAAATCTATCTATATGGGAGAACATTCGTGGTCCAGACGGATCATCAGCCTCTCGTATTCTTATCACAGGCCAAGCATGAAAATGCCAGATTATTACGATGGTCTTTATTATTACAGCCATATCAATTTACCATTGAATATATTCCGGGGTCACAGAACGTCGGTGCAGATTTCCTCAGTAGGCACCCCTGTGATCAAATTTAGAGTATTCAGCAGGCGTAAGGAGTTGATTTTATCTATGTGTATCACTGGTTTTGGAACTTGCATTAGTGCATGTTCTCAAGTGGGGAGATGTGTGATGGAATACATTGATACAGCGCTAAAATCCTCCATTTATAAAGATAAAAGTTAAAATAAATTGTAGGGATAAAATATAGTTAAGTTAAGCTGCGGCTTTTTCGCCTACGCCACAAGCGCGTTGATTTGGTAGATCGTACTATCGTTTCTAGTGTCATTGGAAAAAGAAAAAAAAACTAATTATAACATGGGGACGCGAAAGGCCTATTCGTTTAGACGGGGTAGGAAAGGAGAAAAGAAAAAAAATGATGCTGTCTGCAAGCGTTTGAATCTAAGCCTAACATACGCGCGAACTCGTAGTTAGTGTTTGAAATACGAGGTAAAGTAAGAACATGTAGCCAATTGGTTACGAAAACAGACTTAGCTCTTATTTAGAATGACGTAAAACTCTCGAAAATAGCTGGACAGCACATGGAAAAGAAGTGAACGCGTGGTAGTAAAGATTTCAAGACTAACATGGAAAAAATATGGAATTTCTTATTAATAGGTTTAGAATCACAAAAATTAGCTAGTTTGATAGCCTATCTTTTCCTGACAAATAATATGCTTTCAAATAAAAAGACGGACAGATAATTCGGAAGTTATTGACAAAAGACTGATTTGTTCGATGCAGACTCGCAAACACATGTTAGTTTTGCATTCACTAAAGTTACATTTGACGCGTCCTTGAGACGAAGGCAGAAAAACAAGTACATGTAAACAAAGGGGAGACAAGGAGGAGAGAATCTAAAAATATCTTCGCAGTAGAAATCTAAGCAGGGGGTGAGGGAAAAATTTGAATAGTTTTTTGTAGTTGGGCCCAAAACCAAGTGCAATTTTGGAAAAACCCAAGTTCGGACCGACCGACAGACAGAAATACACTACACATTTGACCAAAAATTGGACATTTATGTTTGAAATTTTAAATTCTAGAAGGGGCAGTACTCTCATTGGACGAGACAGTTAAGATTATTGAAAAATTTGCCGGCAAGTTGCCATTTTTTTGAAGACTGTCCATACGAGCAGATCGTTGAGGCTAAGAAGTTGTCGTCCATTGAATATATACTAATAATAGTGGGACGCCCTAGTCTAGCCAGCAGCTCAGCTGAGTTTGTGCTATTTCAGCGTATCTGTGTGTTTTATTCTGAATTGTGGTAAGGACGAAATTATTAACCTTTTATTAAACAATTCTGAGTGATTGATACTGCCATATAATGAAAAATGATTACGACAAGTGAGTACTTATTCTAGGTCCCCAGCCGACTGTCCAGGGCCTAGAGGTTGAATTATAATATGATACACTATCAGAAATGTAGAATACAGATGTTTCTTTTCAGGTGGTCAGGTGGAAACATATCACCCACCTTATTATATGGAAAAAAGAGATTAATGAAAATATTTCAGATGCAGTGCAGTCTCTAGAGGAGAGGAATGGGAAACTAGTGCTACTTGATAACAGCCTTGATGTAGATGTGCTGGGTCGGTCAGAGAGATCTGACCCTGTCTTTTAATTACATGTATTATTGCTTGTAAACATGGTGGATTAGGTAGTATGTTAAGACATAGCCTAATTTTGTGGTTTCAGAGTTTCTTTGTCTGGCACTGTGCTAGTGCCAGATGTTCTGGAGAAGTCCAACTTTGTATGAAATGAGATGCCTACCATACTACCTCAGAGCATGTGAGGAGTGGGCCTAAGGAACAACTTTCTTTCATCGTCACAGGCCAGTTAAGTATTAAAGACCTGGCCTGCTGAGATTCATCAACTACAAAATTATAATTTAAACTACATTGTGAAAAATAAGAAACTTTTTGTCCACCATTAATCCTGTATAAGGAGCAAATGACATTGTTAACCAAAGACTGGGTATGATGCTTCATGGTTCAAACCCGGGCGTCAGCGTTTGAAGAAATGTTTACGGCCGGAAATTTGACTGAATAGCCTGAACGGCTCCTGTGATAAACCCTCTGTGGATGGGAAGGAGCGAATCTCCTGACCGGGTTGGAAGGAAAGTCCTCAGGTTCCCCAGCCTCGCAATGACATGTCATTGGGCCGAAGGGCTGAAAGCCCAAGTGCCGCTGGTTTAAAAAAAAAAAAATATATATATATATATATAAATATATAGATAAATAAATATATATGTTTATATATATATATATATATATATATATATATATATATATATATATATATATATATATATCATCTCATCTCATCTCAACCCATAACCCGTCATGGGTCGTAGGGGTGCCATGGTGGAAGCATCAGCAGTCAGGGTCCTCCACTGCTCTCTATTCTCAGCAATGCGTACAAGTGTGGAGAAACCGTGTCCTGCCCATTCTTTGATGTTATCAGCCCAGGATTTTCTTTGCCTTCCTCTTCTCCGTTTACCTTCGACTGTTCCCTGGAGGATCGTTTTCGAAAGGGAGTCATGACGAGTTACATGCCCAAACCAGGCAAGCTTTCGATGTTTCACTATTGACAAAAGTGGTTCTTGATGGCCTGCATAGGTGTTTATCTTCTCTCTAACATAGACATTTGTTTTGTGCTCTTTATAGCAAATGCGCAAAATTCTTCTATAACATTTATGCTCGAAAGCCTGAATCCTTCGCTCCGTATCTGCAGTGAGTGTCCAGCCCTCACACCCATACAAGAGAATAGATAATACAAGTGATTTGTATAATTTGATCTTCACAGGAAAACTGATGTTACTTTTCCAGATCACATTCAACCTTGTCATGGCAGCTGAGGCCATCTCAAGTCTTGTCTTGATTTCTTTATTTGATCTTCCATCACTACATATAGTGGACCCTAGATATTTAAAGGTGTTAACTTCTTCTAACGTTTGCCCATTTAACGTAATGTTGGTCGGAACATGTTTCTTATGGCTATTCACCAATATCTTGCTTTTTTCTATATTAATTTCCATCCCATATGTTCTTGTTACTTTCTCCAGTCTAGAGGTAAGGTCTTGAAGTTCTGATTCTGTTCCAGCTATCAGATCAATATCATCAGCAAAACGTAGATTACACAGAGGTCGGCCTCCAATCGATATGGTTGATTTATAATCGTAGAGAGCCTCCTGCATAATATGTTCTAGATAAATGTTAAAGAGCACTGGTGACAGGATACATCCCTGGCGAACTCCTACAGTTGTTTTGAAAAATTCTCCAATGTCATTGCTTGCAAAAACAGCACTGCTTGCGTCCTTGTATAGTGCTTCAATGATATCTATGATGTTGGTATCAAAATTGAATTTTCTCATTATTTGCCATAAACCTTCATGCCAGACTCGATCGAAGGCTTTTGTGAAATCGATGAAGTTATGGTATAAATCATGTTGATGCTGGAGATGTTTTTCGATCAGTAATCTAATATTGAAGATTTGTTCTGAGGTACTTCTTTTTGGTCTAAAGCCAGCCTGTTCCTCTGACAAGATTTCTTCTGATTTCTGTTTTATTCTGTTCAAAAGTATCCTTAACATCACCTTACTTGGATGACTAATAAGGCTAATGGTTCTGTAGTTCTTGCACATTTTTAGATTTCCTTTCTTTGGAAGCGGTATTACTAATGACTGCGTCCATTCTTTTGGCCATTTTTTTGTACTCCATATCTTCTGGCAAATTGTTGTCATGATTTTTACTATATCTGGTCCTCCATATTTCAAGAGCTCTGCTGGTATATTATCCACACCCGGTGACTTCCCTCCTTTCATCGAACATATAGCCTCTTCCACTTCTTCCCGTAGTATTGCTGCATTTCCGAGTTCTCTGTTTTCGCACTTAATGTTGTTTAATATGCCTAAGTCAGTGTCAAGTTTACAGTTATATAATTCTTTACAATATTCTGTCCACCTTCTCATTACAGCTGTTTTTTCATTGAGCAGAGCCCCATTGCTATCTTCTATGACAGTTACCCTGGGCTGTTGGGGTTTTGATAGTCTTCTTAATGTGTCAAAAACTGCCTTGCTGTTACCTTTTATTAGCCCCGTATTAATGGACTCACATTGATCAGCTACCCATTTTTCTTTGGCCTGTTTCATTTTCTTTCTAATATTTTTATTCACCATACTGTATTGCCATGCTGCTTCAGGAACCTCTTTCTTAACCTTTTTCATTTCCCGTCGTGTATCACATAACTTCAGAATGTCATCTGTAACCCATGGTTTGTTTATTTTCTTTCTTTTACCAAGTATTTCTGTTGCTGATTCAATGAGCACGTCTTTCATGTTCTCTGTGATTGAGTTGATATCATCCTCCAAAAAGTTGAGAGCTGCGAATTTTCCTCCAACAGTTGCCTCAAAGATTCCCGCGATTTCTGGATCTTTCAATTTGTCTAAATTGAATCTTAACTGAGAACATCTGTTTTGATTATAGTTCTTTTTGAGTTTAAGCTTGAGCGTCATCAATACCATGTCGTGATCACTACCAATGTCGGCGCCAGGAAAAGTCCTAGTCTTGGCTTTATTAATGCTGGACTTGAATCTTTTGGATACAAGAATAAAATCAATTTGGTTATGTATCTCAGTTTTTGGGGCATGCCACGTTGTTCTTCTTGATAACTTATGAGGAAATAGTGTATTTGCAAGGGTTAGTTTATAGTTGCTGGCAAATTCTAGTAGCCTTAGTCCTCGATCGTTGGTTTCTCCAGTCCCAAATTTCCCCACTGTGCCAGCCCAGTGACCGTATGCATCTGGCCCTATTTTAGCATTCCAATCACCTAGAACAATGAGAAGATCTTTCTTTGGAATTTTCTTAATTGCTTCATCCAAATTGTCATAAAATGTATCAATTGCCTCATCCTCATAGTCAGTAGTGGGGCATATACCTGTATGATGGAGATGTTCTTTGGATGTGCTGCAATACGAATGGTGATAAGCCTGCTATTTATTGGGGTGCAGCTGATGACAGAGTTCAATCTATCTTTATGTACGATAAAACCTACTCCATGCTGATGTTTAGACTCATCTCCACTAAACCAAATTTTGTGACCATCATCCGTTATTGATTCACCTAATCCTGTCCATCTGACGTCTGCTAGGCCCAGGATGTCCCACGAGTATCTAACAAGTTCATGTGTTAGTTCTTTGACTTTTCCACACGCATATAGCGTGCGTACATTCCAAGTTCCAACAACAAAATTTTCTCTTGGAAGTTTCAAAACAGGTGTTTGTACCCCATTCGTTGACTTATCACTCTCAAGGGGCAATGAGAGCGCGGTCGTTGTTAATCCGGGCATCGGCCGATCCGGCAAATTATTACTGAGTTGACTTTCCATCATAACATTTCAGTGGGCAAGAGGTTTGCTTGGCGGTGCCCATCTCCTCTCCATATATATATATATATATATATATATATATATATATATATATATATATATATATATATATATATATATATATATATACACGCCTTTCATGTGATTATTCAATTATATGTACTTCTATTGACATTAATTCATATTGATTTAAAAGTCCTGACCAGAAGAAAAACTTGGTTCAGGACAAAATAAATTTGAAAAAATTGTAATTTCTAAATTTTAAACACAGTGTTAGTTGAATTGATCATAGAGCTAAATATTAGTGTTTGTGTGTGTGTGTTTGTGTACTTAATTACCAGCACACCACATTTCATTACCCTAGACATTAAACGTAGCTATCAGTCATATAAATCACAAATAAGTCTGCTTGAGGTCATAGGTGGTAGTAGTAAGGTACTCTGTAAACTCATATAAACTGTTATCCTCAGGGACCTTCACAGCTGACCTCATTCAGTACACTAAGTAACCTAGCAACCACACTTAATAACATCAAAACCCACCACAACATTCTAAGTATAATACTTACATTTTCAAAGCAGTGTAAATGTCCCTATAAACATAGTCACTTTAAAATTAATTTTAGTTTTTAAGCTTTAAACCAGTGTAAATGTCTATGTGAAAATATTCACTTTAAAGTAATGGAAGTTTCAAACTTTTCAATCAGTGTAAAACATAAATGAAAACATATTTAATTTATATTGTGAACACTTTTCAATCAGTGAAGATTTATATGTAAACAGACTCTATGTGTATTGCTAACCTTTTTATTTAAATATAAAGTAACTATGAAAGCTATTCTATTTAAAAGTAAAAAAAGTTTTATCCCAAGGCATTTAAATTTAATTCTCATCGAGGGTAAAGTCTGAGAACTGGGATAGTGGTATGGGAAGATAAGAACTCATAACTATGGGGTGGAAAACGCCATACTCAGAAGAGCGTTTCGTTCTATTCTTTACCATAGTTATTGGTGGTATCAGCAGACATACTATCTCTGGAACAAGAAGGGAACCGTGGCCTAAGCTTTAAGACGAAGGACGCACGTGGTAGACTCTCCTTGACATTTCTGGGAAACGAGCTACCCCCGACAACCTTGATCAGAGACGAGCGCGAGAACAGTGAAAAGAACCAACCCATAAGAAGGAGCAAAACCGTCATTGGCAGCTAAGTTCAAATATATGCTGCCACTTGAACTTCTTGTAATATCTCACATTCCCTAAAGACTGTGAAGATAACTTTTCTTGATCCATAACTATTCAAATTATTTCCAACTGTTAAAACCTAAAGTGATTATTAAATTTTGTTATTTGTAACTCTACAAATTTAACGTCGATTTAATCCTTTTAAAGTTACTGCATGTTTGTCTCAGTCAAATTATTACACACACTTTAAACAGAGCTATACTAAAATAATAGAATTCCACTGAGTAAATCAGGAATGGGGGCTTAAACGAGCTGAACTTTAGAAGTGCTTAAATCTTTCACAAAAGTTGTCGGCAGATTACAGAATTAACGTGCTGAGCAACAGTCAGCATTGTTTTAGCTTATCTGAATATCTTGTGAAGACTTCGATGTGATAGAAGCTTTACTACTCTTCAACCTAAATTTCTGCCAAGAGTAATCTTATGTAAAGATAGACTCCATCGAAGCCTATATTAGATACTCTTGAGTTTTAGCCACTGTTGGACCACCACTACTGCAAAGCACGGGAGGCAATACCGTCACACCTGTGCTACAGCAGATGTCGTTTCTGCAGTAATTTTTGTTCATGATGCGGTTGCCAGTCACATGCACAACCTCAATTTAGTAGCATCCTACGACATGCCTTAGGAAGCCTTATTATGTCTTTGTCTTACTAAAGACCACAGTGAACTACATTGGATGGACACAAGAATGGTTGTTTAAAATAAATGAGAAGAAAAAAAGTACAGACAAATCTCTCAAACAAGGAGCTTTCATAACAGAACTAATGAACATGAGCTGTCACTAGATAAGAGCCCCCAACTCCGCGGAATAAAAGTATGTCCCTACTAAAACTGCTTGCTGCAGAGGCCATCAAATACTGAGACTGTTATACGTATATTTTCTTTTTCAGTCATATATTCTTTAAAAGGGAGAAGAATAAAAAAAGGGTGGGGGGAGGTGGAAGTGTGTGGTATGTGACATTACGACAATTGGTGAAATACTATGCAAGCCGGGCTGTCATGGAGCAGTTAAGTGACGTGCATCATCTAGTAAGACTCAATATCTCTAGGGCTCACGAATATTTTGAACAGAAACCGAAAAATGTTAGACAATGAGTTAATTGGAACGACTCATTCTATAGTCGAGACGTCCCTCTCATCCTCCACCCCCCCCCCCCCCCCCCCCCCCCCCCCCCCCCCCCCCCCCCCCATTCCAAGACCTCAACCTATGCTGTCAGAAATGTATCCAAAATAAAAACACAAACTGACATATATATGTAGATTAGGCAAAGACAAAAATGTATGTGGAATAACGTAGATTAGGATAACGGCTCTCAATTTTAAAAAGAACATGTGGGAGCCGCGCTGGTGTAATGGTTACCACATTGCGCTGGCGATCAGGAGTTCAAGGTTCAAGCCCGGGCGTGGGCATTTGAAGAGGTATCACCCACCGGGATTTTGACTGAATAACCTGAACGGCTCCGGAGATAAACCCTCTGTGGATGGGAAGGAGCGAAGCCTGACCGGATTGGAAGCAAAGTCCACAGGCTCCCCAGCCTCGCAATGACATGTCATTGGGCCGAAGGGCTGAAAGCCCAAGTGCCGCTGGTTAAAAAAAAAAAAATAAATAAAGAAAGTGTAATTTTGACAACCAAGTGCATGAAGTAAACAACCATTAAGTGCATGATGCATTAGACAGAATAGTTGTATGTTGTTATGGCCACAGAACAAAATCTTTTAATCATGTGTTGACTACGAAAATGATAAAATCAACTGAGTTAGAGCGCCACATAGTCTTATGTCAAGGAAGAAACAAAACAGTGTAACGTGGATTGGGAATTTTCAGTACAGAAACAAAGGACTGATTTGACCGAAGAATCCCATATATTCTTCTTCGTACACTCTCAGATGTCTACTTGAATGTTTTCAAAGAAAGCAGTAGACAGTTTGAGGCTATTTGAATCTCCATAGAGCTTTTCTACGAATGGTACTGGTGTCGGCCATATGTGATTTCTCTGTTCTGCATATGTTGGGCAACTTTCAAGCAGACGTTCAGCAGTCATTTTATCAGTGCCACAGTTACACTCATCAGTAGTTCCTTACTTTAGCTTGTTGAATAGATGGTATCCCAATCTGTTGTGGCCCGTGAGGAGTCTGAAGATTACCATTTGTTCTCTTCTGTTGAGCTGGTGGTATGCGTCATTTTGTGTGTGATCTGGATGCTCTACATCCCATTTGTTTCTGTATCTGATTCTGATAAAACTCGTTGCCTCCTCGAAAGTTATGCTTGCATCAGGCTGAGGTAGATTTCCACCTTATTTTGCAATATGTCAGCCTCTTCATTGCCGGTAATGTTACAATGATATATAATCTGCTGCAACAATACGTTGTTTCTTTACTATATACGTTTTGTTTTGTTTTGTTTTTTACATGATGAAAAATGTCTTCTTTCATTCCTCAAATTTTTTTATCGCCATGAAATTGAATATACATCGTAACTTTTGATCAGACATTCAGTAAAGGAGACAACGCTGATTTGTGCTTTTGATAAATTTTTGAACTTAAAAGCAGTTTCTGATTGGAATATAGAGAGCTGCCCGTTGAGTCTGATTTTACTATGTCAAAACAATGATTTGATTTGGAATTGTCAAACAATGAATGACAGGAGAAACGCGCATTAAAACATTAACTACTGCGAGCTTGTGTGACCGGCGTATGAAATATCATCATTTTGGCCGCGAGCCGCTCAGAGGGTCGATCTATGTTTAGTAACATAACGAATGAAAAATGTACCGAAACACTGTGCGATTTGGTTCGAGATTTTAATTTACCACCGGAAAACAACATCCATAGGCGTGTGTACATGTCTGCCTAAGGAAATTAATATTTTAAATAGTTTTCGAACGTTTCAGGTTAGTTACCAAATCGTAAAACTGTTTACCATGGCAACGTATAATAGAGACACAACTGAATACTAATTTTTTTTCCTTTCGAGCCCTCTCTCCCATCCAAGAAACAAACAAGAACGGAAAAAACCAAAACAATTAAAACCTTACTAGATCACTACCGCAGACTTCGTCGCAGATCTGTATGAATTTACCACACTATGAACTTTCCCAAATCGTGCGAAATCTAAAGTATTCTTGTGCACACGGGGTGCGATCCTAATGATGATGGAGCCAAATACAGTATATGTTACGTGATAGCTAGAATATTGTATCCAAGCCTGGGGGATTGCCTCATAATTAAAATTCGACAGAACAGCTAGGATGCAAAACCATGCTGAGAGAATCAGTACTGGGGCAGTAAACTCTAATAAATGAACAACACGACAAACTGGTGATCCATGAATGACAAATGAGACTAGAGTGTACTACAACAAGTAGAAAAAAGTGGTAAAAGCTCACACATCAGTTAGTGACAGACTGAAAGGACTTGGCCGAGGCTGACTTCAGAGAAGCTGCTGTGTACAAAAAGCTAAAGAACTATTCCACATTATACCAGACCTTGCATAGACAAGAGTAAACCCATTAAAAATCAATGTAACACGCTGGCTTTCACAGCATGCATACGGTGCTTTGATAGCACAAATTACGCAGGCTCGGGCTCCAGCTTGTCCAAAAATTGAAGATAGTCTCATCCCCAAAGATATTTTCGACGGATAACTGGCAGATGGCAGAAGAACAGTCGGGCAACCAGAACTGAGGTTCAGATATAAGTACAAGAGAGTCAGGCAGGCACTGGATATAAATCCAGTAAGCTGTCCATCGCACCAAGTTGCAGATGTTCCCTACGACGCCACCACGGATTGGGCGAAGAGAAACGCTTACAATAAGCAGAAAAGAAAAGAACAGTCGAAAGGAAAACAAAGGAGGGAAGCAGCTGAGGGCTATCACCTCAATGGCGTATCATTTCTATAGTCAGTGATTTCTGGAGGATGCCACTGAACAACAGGTAACATATTCCGACAATGCATAAACAAAAATAAGTTAGACGTCTACTTTACAACCACAAAGCCTTCGCCAGGGACCTGAAAGGTAATGGTGATGGTATAATCTTACCCCTCGACGGAAGAAAATATTCTGATGATCAGATCGCCCCCTGTTGTATCGCTCTGTATAGAGTTTCCTATCAACTTATCTAACCAACTTTGACAAGTGACGCACTCAACCGTTTTTGGTAAATTTATAGGTGGACAATGGCTACAAATAATGACATAAAATTTGAATGTGTTTTCCTCAGCGTTTGGGTGAATGACAATTTTCTCGCTGGATGTGATTTCATGTGTGTGTGTGTATATGTGTGCGTGTACGGTAGAGAAGGAGAGAGGGCATTATTTTTTTAACAACCTATCACTCCTTTTTCCTCAGGAAGGTCTTCACATATTCAGTGCTCTAGCTTCGTCTAGTGGAGGACTAAACGTACTAATTCTTGTTTTGTTAGAAAACGTAGCGGTTGGTTGGTTGTATGGTGAGCTGTTTCCTTATCTTACATTGTTTTACTAATATTTGACCGTTCAATAAGGCTGAAGAATACTACAAAGACATTGCAAGTGGCCAGAAAGTTAAATATCCTCCACAGTCTCAGAAATAGTTATAACTATTTTGAAATTACTATACTCCAGTAGTACAAGTATCGAAAAACGGTTTCAGAGAGAAGTAAAGATTATCATGGAAGTAGTTACAAACACCTCTCCATGGGCTGCCTTCGCTGCTAGCAAATGTGTCAGATAATTGTAAAAAAAATCACAAAAAGTACAAAAGTTATTGCAACAGGTATTTGAGTACAACATTTTTGGTAAACGTCCTGCTGTCTTGTACACGATCTAATTGTCTTATATTAGCTATGAAGATGTTTAACTCCTTTCCATTCACCACTTCGCTAATACCTGGCAGACCCTGTCTACAAAATCTTTTCAATAAGTCTATTGAAAAAGGCTTATTGTGCATTCGTCTGCTCTTTCTCATAGTTAACATCCGTCTTCTGTCCGCAGTAGTGTCAACGAACTCCAATCTATGACTAGGGCTCGGAGTAACTAAGAGTTATGGTGTCCGCCTCTAATTCTAAAGGTTCGCTCCCAGTACAGGGAGTATAAGTGGTGGACATTTTTGTTCAGAACCACTATTTACTAATGAAGTCATACCCCCCCCCCCCCCCTCCCCCTGGGTAGTGAGATCGGATGTCTAGCCTTCTCGGATAAGGGTGAAAAAATCCGAGGTCCCGTGTGCAAGTTGCGCATGTTATAATTCCCTCGGCAGTTGGAAATCGTAAAGGTAAAATTCATAAATTAGGAAATCTAATTTGTAAAATGTGTGATTCCTGTATATACTGATGGAGCTGTCAGTGTGCAGTGAAGAAACCACACCAATATATGACTAAAACAATAAAAAATAATAATTAATAAAATAAAAATAAACAAATTGGAGAACGCGGAAAGCAAAATACAGACCTTTATAGAATAGTGGCATAAACAAACATTACATTTATAAATGTCGGAAAAACTAATTAAATTAGAGCAGGGGTTGATTTTTTAAAATCTTAATAGATTAATCGAAGTTCTTTAATCGAATATTGATCGATCAATTTCGAACGATTTGAAAAAAAACATAAATGTCTTCTTTTTTTAATCACCAAGGACTTTATTTTACTTTTATAAGGCAATATCGTCTGATAATATAATGAGAATACTGAAAAGTTAAAACCAAATAATTTTTTATAATTGGCCATACTTGCCAAATTCCACATCACAAACCTGTAACATAGCAAATTCTCTCGTTTTCAAGCAAAAAAAAAAAAAAAAAAAAAGAAATAAACATTGCTAAAAATGTAATAATCGATTAAAATGTGTTGTATCAATTAATCAGGTGGAAAATTTTGCACTGATTGATCGATTAATAAAATCATTCAAGATTCCATTACGAATTTAAATCATTATATTCATAATAGGATTTTTACAAATTATCTATAGCCAATACATCTCCCTGTCACCGAGCAAACAACTAGTTAACAAACAAACACTTCGAAACTATAATTTAATGACAAAACGCGCGCACACTTATGAAATGATAACTATTAAAGTTGTTAAATAGGTTTAATAACATAGTTTTACCCACTACCGTTTTTATTTATTTACTAGCTTTAAGTACCCGGCGTTGTCCGGTGTTTTAATAGCAGCTTATAGAAACTTCAAGCATAACGATTTCTTAAAAAGTAAATATCAAATTAAGACATTCAGATTAATTCACATTGTTTGTTCCTTTTATTCACATGTTATAATTTATATAATTTGTCACGTCATTTCTTATTTACTTATTGCCATTTTCTACGTTTATTATTGCACGATGATTTTTGTTCCAAAGATTTTGATAAATTACATTTAGGGTTTTGTTAGCAAGTGCGAAAGTGAATCCGTTGTCTGGAATGTTACTCTGGGGCAAGCAAGATTTCGTTAACTGTAATGAAAAGCATTGGTTTTCAAAGCAGTAATCAATCCACCTGCTACGCTTCATATCTGCATTCATATATTCATGTACTTTTCTTTTCCATACTGTACGGAGCATTGGCTTTTCACTATTGCAGGAAAAATGCGTGAAATCCATATGCTTTTCAACGATCGTTGTTCCATTGCAATTTGTTTTACATGATACAATCTTCAGACCACACAAAACTTCATTAGCCGCCTCTTATCTTCGTCCTCATCGTACACTCTCTGACGTCTACTTCAATATTTTCAAGGAAATCAGTGGCTAGCATGGCGATATTTGTGTCCCCAGAGGTTTTTTCCAGGAATGATACTGATGATGGCCATTTGTGCTTTCTCTGCTCCTAGTATGCTGGGCACCTTTCAAGCGACTGTTCAGCAGTCATGTTTTATGAAATGTCTGAGGAAGCAGTAGTTCTTTGTAACCACAGAGACGCCCGAGACTGGGTGGTTTAATTTTGCAGTAGATAAAAAATGAAAGTTTGGAAATTTCAATCTTTATACCTCTTTCCTTTAACCACTTATTTTTCAGCACCCTGGATTTAATTACACCCCCCCCCCCCCCTGTACTTCATAGGGTCTCTGTTGAAACAAATAAGGAATAGGACTACCGCTCGTTCAGGGATGTCGTACAAAGTGACCAATATAAGGTTGAGCATGTGTCGAAGGGATTGGTTTTATGGCAGTGTTCATTTGTATAGTGGACCCAGGTTCATTAAAATCTTGGCGTGCATGCTTTCTCTCAATGATAGTTCTAAACACCGTTAGTTATTCATAGCGCAGTGTTCGATGGTGTATTTGCTGTTATTATTATTCTTGACAACTAACATCGTACGTGAACATTGTAGACACAATAATTTCACATCAACACTGTCCAACAAATTTTGTGGTTTATTTTCACCAACGTGAACGTTTTTACATAGGCTGCAGTACATAAATATTTCATGAGGCGTAGCAGCCTGTCTGTCACGTACACATCTAACTATGTCATTGTCAAATCTTCTAGCATTCATCTTACCCACTGTCGTAGACTAGGTTGGTCTTGGAAGTTCTACATTCTTCTAAGTTCCAAACTAATTCATCCCTTCTTAAAAAATTCCATACAGCGGCTTTGGTTATTTTTCACTTGTATTCCACTAAGGTGTGGAGATATTTCCAAAGACTAACACTGTGTAACCCAACAATTATTCACATAGCTATTCTCTTATCAAAGTCACTGGCCCACAATCACGTGGCCTTCGTGTTTCATTACGTGAACGAGAAAGTTAACTTCTGACGCATTGCTTATAATTATTCGAGAGATGTACATACCGACAAAGTTTGATGTTTCGAGTTGTTTCTATCTGTCCTGTATTCTTGAATGTCGAACAAGGCATTCAGAAAGCTAAATCTTCTGGACACTGCAGAATCACAACCTCAGATAGGTTGTGCAGAAAGCTGACTATTTCTCTACGTGTTCAGCACATAGCGAAGAGTCTTCCGCGACTGCATCGTGGCACGTTGTTAAGGTATGTTCGTTTGAAGATAGGGATGCGAACTTTTTATTGTCTAAGGGAAATTACTGGCTGTAATATTTTTAAGTGCAGAACTGATTTAGTTGTTATCTCCCTTGGCTTGATATTGGCTAGCTATTTGCCCATATAAGGTTCTGTTCGTAGATCTTCCTAGAACAGTCCCCTGAACGTTCCAACTGTGAACTAAACTCACGTCACGCGATGATCCGCGCATGTGCCAAGGTTTTGGCGGGTCCGGCAGTCTGTATCTGGACACAGTCGCCTGGGCGTTTTCCGGCTGAGAAGGTGGTCAGCCATGGTTCTCTGACTATGGAAATGGGAACAGAGTCCTTTAGTGTGATAAATATGTTTTGGGAGTTTTCCCCTGTGATATTTCTGTTTCTTCCTGAGAGCCAAGGAGACGGCTCATGTGTAGGTGGTTTATTTCTGATGTCAATAAAGGTAAAAGAAACTTTTTTACGCTATTTTTGTAGCCAAGGACTTAGTATTATTGAGGTGAATTACGCCCGGTGCGGGGAAGAGTTCAAGAGCAGTGAACATTAGTTATTGTGGAGCCCGCCACTTATGCGGCCTGTTTTGCCTAAGATTTACCTGACCTGTTTGTCAGAAGAAGAGCAGAGAACATTAGTTATTTTTGGAGCCCGTCATTGATGCGGCTGATATAGGCAAAGATTTACCTGACCTCCTGACCTGTTTGTCAGAAGAAGAGCAGAGAACATTAGTTATTTTTGGAGTCCGCCATTGATGCGGCTGATATAGGCAAAGATTTACCTGACCTGTTTGTCAGAAGAAGAGTAGAGAACATTAGTTATTTTTGGAGCCCGCCATTGATGCGGCTGATATAGGCAAAGATTCACCTGATCTGTTTGTCAGAAGAAGAGCAGAGAACATTAGTTATTTGGGAGCCCGCCATTGATGCGGCTGTTATTGGCCTGTTTTGCCTAAGATGTATCTGACCTGTTTCGTCAGAGAAATATATAGGACATTGAGTATTTGGGAAGCCCGTCACTTATGCGGCTTAATTATGCATAATATGCTTGAACAATGTCCCCGTCAACAGTGTATTTTGATGTCTACGTTACTGTAATGTATTAAATCGTTGGAACTGTACACAGCCGTGTCGACATTCCTTGAATTTCATATGTGTATTTTGGTGTGTGTGATCATCACCGCATTGCATTAGAACTACACCCATTCGCGTCTACTGATTTGTCTACACACTTACACACCACGTCGACCACCTGTAATCATTCGTCTACCAGACCGCTCTAAACAACGACACACAACAAGCCGTTTTCAACCTCTTCCTGGCATTTAACACACGTCTAACACGAAAGCTACTGTGGACCAAAGGGAATGAAAAACTTCTTCTTCTTCTTCTCTTTCGTCGACTACATTGAAGTTTTATCCTGTTCAAAAAAGCGGTTATAATTGGGGTATGTTGTGCATTAGGTTATTTGTTGCTAGCCGGTTGCTAGTCCTGAGAAGGACTGGTCCTAAGAAGGGCCACTAGCGGACAGTCTTGATTCCTCTCGTTGTTGTCTGTTCGTGGTATCTTAGGGTGTGCAATAGTGTATCTCGTTTCTGCAGCAATTTGGTTTACATTATTATGTTGTCTGTTTCATGTGTAATATGAAATGGTCTAAGGGACACTTCTGTAAAGAAATAATGAGGCGTAGAGTACTAGAGAGTTAAAGTCCGATGGGGAGGTTTTCTGTATAGGAGATCAGGACAGTGTAAAACAAGTCACATGACTTCCTGAAATAGAGACAGTTAAAAACAAGTCACATGACTTCCTGAAATAGAGACAGTTAAAAACAAGTCACATGACTTCCTGAAATAGAGACTATAAATAGAGAATGAGAAACCGCTACTGAAACAACAGCAGACAACTCAAGGGCCCAGAAGCAAGATATAACACCTTATAACAAAGAACGGGAGAAAGATTCGAGCCAAGACTGTGGAGGGGAACAAAGATCAAACACCAAAGGGACCAATAACGCAGAGGCGATGCGGGAGAGAATCGTAAAGATCACCCAGACGTCGGGAAGCGAGGCCTCACTCAGGGCCCTACCCGACAACAAAGTGATCAACATCCTCGAGGTGATAACTGGAAGAAGAGGTATCGCTAAAGTAGGGAGGCACGAAAAGGGAGTCGTGCTTTCACTCAACAAAACAGACAAAACTACCTCGCTGATGATCGAACTGGAATCTAGTCCAAAAGAAGTCCAGTTGCCCCACCAAATAAAAGTGGTGGTGGAGAAATACATAACAACAAAGAAGTTGGTCATCAGAGGGGTGGATACCAGCTGTTCCGAAGCCGAGGTCCACAGACGCCTTCAGGATGAAAACGCTAATCTAAAAAATCAAGCAGGTCGAGAGACTAAAAACTTGGGCCAAGAAAAATACCAATCTGATGATAATTACGGTAGAAGGAGCGACAAGACCCGAGAGACTGACGCTCGAAACCACAACCAAAAAGACAGAAGCCTATATCCCTCCGGTGATGCAGTGCTCCAACTGCCAGCAGTTCTCGCACACAAAAAAGACGTGCAGGAGGGATGCAGTCTGTCGATATTGTGCGGGTGGCCACCCATACCGCGATTGTCCCAAGGCAAAGGAGGACAACAACTACAAAACAATAAACTCAAACCGCACATGTGCAAACTGCCTCGGAAACCATGGGGCTAGATACCGAGGCTGCCCGATGTTCCAGGAAACCAAGAGCATCCTGAAGGAAGCGGTTTCCAAAAACATTCCCTTCAAGGAGGCAAAACACAGAGTAGCTGCGGATGTTGCAGAAAAACAACGCACGATAGACAGACGACAGTTACACAAGCTGACTGCTGAAGTCAGATAGTGAGACAGGACACAAAAAACACCATGAGCGCGATACGGCACCACAAACGGACAAAGAGGAACCCAGACAGCAAGCTAGTGGTCCTTTTCAGGACCAATCACCTCCAGGACTACGAAAGAGATACCAGTGAAGACGATAACACCCTATATACCCCAATTATAACCAAACTTTCAGGTTGAACAGGGTATTACAGCAGCATAGTAGACGAAAACAACAACAACAACAACAGCTACTGCAAGAGCATGTGAATGTTTCACGTAAGGTTTTACACGGGGACCAGTTGCTGTGGTGGCTGTATGCACTATAACGAGCGAAAGGGAAAGTTATGATGATGTATTTATTTACTGTTGGTCCGAAACCTTGAGTTGTTTTCCCTGTTAGAAATTTATCTTCCTCTGGCCGACCAAAGTGAGCAAATAGAAAATTATTTTCAAGATGGATGTCTTATTAAAAATACTTACTTTTCACTTTCCAAACTGTTCTATTTCCCATGAATTTCAGGAGCTGACAGACTCCTCCAGGACATTGAGACCATGAATGGAAACAAGTACTGTAATTGTTTTTCGTTCGGTACAATATGCCGGATGTGGTGGAAATTGTGCTGGACGTACATAGTTCCAGTCAGTACTATGGTAATTAATGCTCAGTTTTTTTTCAATTTAATTCTATTTCAACTAAAATTTTATAGGCATGCTGTGACTTTTGTCTAAATTGTGAATGCTGTTATCTTGTTGTCGTTGTATCAGTGCAGTCATGTGAATGTAGTGGTCAAGCTGAGGTATTTGTGTGGATGTAATAGTCGTGTGTGTGTTTTCCTCATTTGAATGTTATCGTCACGTATTCACAATTCTTTGAAAACGCAATGCATGTGGAGGCCTCGACATAACGGATGGTGGTACAAATACATTATTTATAAATTTCAAATTTTGTTCACTGTTTCCTGTGGCATTTCTTATGCAATATTACGCTTGTCACGACATAGACGAAATCATCTGTTGATTCATGACACTTACCTTCATTTGCTTGTCTGTAAAACACGAAGACTACGGGAAAATCCGATCGCATATTTTCTTATATGGCCTTGTTAGCATAAAAACTAACGCACTTGTTTAGTTGAATTATCTCAGTGAAGATCGCTTGGAATTGGATCATATCTTAGCAGTATAATTTAAAATCATTAATACATTCATGGAATACAGTTTCGAAAAACTACGCGCTGTAGTGTTTGAGATATTTGAAAATTTGTTGCAAAATTAGCACAAACTAGTGAAATCTCGGAAAAAAGCATTGATTGTCGGAAGGTAGTTTCTGTGCATGTATCCGATACATGTCACACACATCAGGGAGGGTTTTCTCTTATTTTTATAGTTTTATGTTTCCCACCTAATTCTCACTATCTTTCCCTTCTGTTTTTTGTTTGTCTGTCCATGACGAAGGACTTGTGGCCGCAACGTAGGTTTTTTCTTGTCCTTTCTCCTAGTAAGACGTATTACAATTTTTTTTTTTGTTCGTTTTTTTATTCTACCGTTTTCAGGAATAAAGGTTTTTTTTCAGGGCTGTATTACCATTTTAATGCATAAGGAGTGCATCTTGTCTTCTGTCAATATATTTTCAGAAAGACGACTTTCTTGAACACTGCATATAAATGATGTATCAAATGTTTGTGTATGACGTTTGACTGACACCACAGCCTCATTGACCGTGTGGTCTATAAATGAGGTAATATGATGATTCAGTGGCCTTTCAGCATCAAAGGGGTGTCTTGGATGTCATAAACACGTACCAACCCCTCGCCACATATATTTGCAGGATAAACCGTATAGTGAGAGTTGGCAACTATTTGGTGTGAACTGTCTTAAGTCGGCCAATACATCCACCTGGAACAGGCATTGTGTCCTCAAGGACCAGGTTATCGAATGTGGAGAGACAACCACATTACAAATTCAGCAGATGAGCACTCTGTTCAGTGGAAAACATTCAACCAAATGATCCACCCACTTAAGTGATAAAACAGACATACACTGACTTTTAAGTGACATTGATTAATTTTCTGTGTTAGTGTCAATACTGTAATTCTGAAAAAAAATGATCTATACAGTGCAAATATTATATTTTATTAAGTGTATGCCTTTGTTAGGATTAGAGTAAATTGATTTACATTTTATAACTGCATCATTGCCTTCTTTAACGTTCCAGTTATCATTTGTGTTGTGTGGTTGAATAGTAATAATTAACCTGGTAGGGAATGATACGAGCTAAATTTACAATTTTGAAATTAATACCCTTGGAGCTCAGGATAGGTTTAGCGGGAAAGTAAGTTACCTAACAGTTCTAGTCTATATTCATTACCTGAACTGTGTGGTTAACTACTTGACATGTCCTGTGCTATCCCTACCTATAGTTCACCAGTTCACATCTCTGATTCTGGTTGAGCTCTTCTCTATCTTTCCGACCACTACTGTACTAGATACTATCTAAACTTCCATTTCATAATCACATATCGAGATTTTATAGAAACGGGGGGCTACAGATAATTTGCTGTTTGATGAACCAACGAAAGTACTAGAGACGATATTTCTTAAACTAACATCCAATGCGACAGATGCTGATAACCGGTAGAACTATTTTATGTGATGCTGTGCTACAAATAAATGCACATTTACCCCGTATAGTTCCCGAGATGAGACAGATAAATGCATGACGTACAAGGCAACTAATAGGAGTTTGTTGAATGTGGTGGAAAGTATGAATTACATTCGTAATTCCAATTAGTATTATGGTAATCAACGCCCGGCTGCCCATGAGGCTGGTATCTTACTTACTTAGTCGTTCCTTGTCTACCCTAGGGTGTATATGTTTGCTAGTGAGAGCGCTATACTTTCCTACTAGTTGCACCCGGCGTAATATACGCCATGAGCATCATATCTTAAAGGTTATTAATTAAATATCAACACGTTTTATTTATTCATTCAAAAACTTCATTATAAATATAATTAAATATTTCATTCTTCTCAGATACAACACTTAATGAGTCCACTGATCTAACACTGGAGAGACCAACATATAGTTAGTTGCCCGTGACTGAATACAGGTTTCGGAAGGTATACGAATATTCTTTCAAAAGTCTGTCCCTTTGACTTGTTGATGGTCATTAAAAATGCTAAACGTATAGGAAACTGTCTTCTTTTGAATTTGAAAGGCATATTTGTATCAGATGGAATAAGAGGTACGCGCGGTATGAGAACAGTATCTAAGGAGCCTCTACGATGTGTCTTTGTAGACGCGTAATTATCAATCTTGTTCCATTGCAGAGTCCTCTAGATGGCATAAGATTTCGTAGTGGCATGATTACAGCTCCTACTTTCAGTTTTAGCTCATGAGGAGGCATTCCTGTTGGTATTAAGCTGTTGAGAAATTCGTCAGTGTATGCCAAGTCGTCACTTGGTTTATCGCTTGCTACAGCATCCACTCTTTTGTAAACAGTCGCTTCTCCGGGGATACGGTCTAACACTTTGTTGTTCAGTTCCAAAGAATCCTCATTTGTAACACTTAGTATTGCTCTGCCTTTGAGCTGCTGAGCTGTAACAGTGTTGAAGTTTATGTCACCATAGAGTTGTCGAATGATTGCAAATGCAGAGGTGCTGTCATCATTTCAACAGCTGGTAGATGCACTTTTCGAAGGCTCAAACCATACTTTTTCAATATTTCATTTATTTCTGCAAGAGCATAGAAAGGGTCAGTTTCTTCAGAATAACGTCTTATGAAATCTTCAGTTATGCCCTGCTTATGTCTGTCCCATAGTTCAGGTACATCTTCTGGTTCTTCAAATCTACATATCGTTGCAAAAAGTAACCGTATATAGCTTGGTCTACGTGTCTCGATTGCCTGGAATGTGTGTCGTCCCATATCCTGTCTCCTTTCTAAAGTCCATGTTCTCTGCAAGCTTGCTGACATTTTCACAGAGTTGTCCAGTCACTGTTCGCAAATGTTCAAAACTTATAACTACTGTAACTCTTGTAAGAAGCATGCGTAGATAGTAGCACTCGCTGTCGTGAACACTTACAACAGGCATACGTCCAATAACACAATCTCCACCTCTTTGCCTACGCTTCCATTTGCCTGATTTTTTTCTCAAATACGTAGTACTTTGGTATCTCTGCGTAACTGAATTGCATTGCTTGCACATCTGTTCTGTTTAATTCAAACCATGCCTCAAGCATGGTTTTTGTAGACATTTATCTCTGCAAGACTGCCTATTTTCTACTCTTTTAGAAGATCACGTGCAGTTGATCAGATAGGTGCATTGGCAATCTTATAATGAAGTGCGACTTCTCCGACATCGGAAACTCATTCAAACGCCACATTGCTCCAGGTGCACTAACGTACCATCCATCTAAGAAAGTTTGAATCTCATCAAAGACCTAACTACCATCGGTACCTTCCCTTTGCAATCGTACAGATGCCGTATCATGACCTTTATTTGTAGAAGTACTTTACACTCTTCACGGAGACACACACTTCTACATTAATGTGCGCATTGAATTTCTTCAACAAACATGGATTATATGGTACAATCCATGTATTGCAATACTCACAGATGTAACACATATTTCCTATGCCATGCTCTTTCACATCAATTACAGTTTGTTGATTATTCGCATCCGGTACTTCTATTTGATTATTCCTTTGTTGTTTCGCCCCTCTTCTCATTTCCTTCTTGCTTCTCTTTTTTTTCCCAATGTTTTCTGTCCGTCTTCGTAGTCGCAGAGTCTCGTTTCGGTCTCTTAGTCTATCAGATATCCCCTCTTATGTTTCATTAGCATTTCTTCTACGTTTTCTCAGTGTTCTTACAGCACACATTGCAAAATAGAAGAAAAGGAAACTCCAAAATCTATTTCCTCCACACACGCGCAGGACTGGTGACCTAGATTTGATTATTTGATGTACAGCCACTGTGACTCCGCCCTTTATAGATTTTCCGCTAACGTTAGTTCGCTCGTAGCGCGGTTGTCTTCATTCTGGCCTGGTTCCAATCAAGTCCTCGGTCCTTCAGAGATCGTCTAATGTAGTCCTCTCAGCAAACGCTGTGTCGTCCTGGAGGTCTGGATCCTTGGCTCTTGGTTTCCCATACTTATCGTGGTAGCCGATATTCTCTCATTCTGCAGACATGGCCAAACCATCTTAATTGGGAATGGCTGGCAACCTCATCACGTAAAACATATCGCTACAGAAGTCACCACTGCATGAGCAGGTTAATGATTAGCGTAGGCGTCACGCAAAGGAACCAGTCTGCAGCGATGCCTCAATGCCCAATACGGAGCTAAAAGAATAATCATGATGACATGTTAGTATATTCTTCAGTTTTCATTAGTGACATTTTCCACTTACCTTTAATTTTTCCTTTCAGGTTTTAATTATATTGTCGCTTGTGTACTATAATGACACTGCCTATTCTCCACGGTGGGTTCGTCTTCTCCGCTGGATCATCACAGGCATTTGTGTGGGAATTATTATTGCTGGTGGTCTGTACCAGTTGTCGAGCGCAACAGGAACTATGAAAGAGGTGAGCGACACCTTGGACGAACGTTTCCATGGTTAACAGTAGCTATGCATCATTACAAGCGGTGGGTGCGCTTCTTTAATTTCATCATCACGACTTTCCTTGTCTCTTAAGAGAGAAAGATAGAATAGAACTACTGTATCATAATGCACGTCTTCCAAGGCGACTAATATAAGGATTTGCATGTGGCTGACAATCTCATCATCTAACACATATTACCATGGAAACCACTGATGCAAGAGCAAGTAACTGATTTGTGCAGGTTTCTTGAGAGACCGGCTGAAGTAGTGGCCCCTTGCTAAGTAATGGAGCTGGTAAGAAGATGTTGATGATACTGATAATGATGATGATGAATATACATTTAGTTTATTGTTTATAAGGGTTGTGTAAGTGTATTTCAATAGTAGTAATGATATAAACTTCATTAGGTTTCGCTCTTACTTTACCACGTCTTTCAATGCGATCACACAGAGGTGGAAGGCGTCAGTATCACCAACTCCTGAGTGGGGACCAGCATTGTTGCAGCGCATGCTTCTGGTAAAACGACGCATCTCAGATTTTGCAGAGGCGGCGCGTAAGGATAACGCATCTGTATTTGACTTTAAAGCTGTTTCACCGATCAATGTACCTTCGGAACGTACCTGGGGTGATAGTTAGACCCAATAGAAGACAGACAAGTAAATAACAAAAGTCAGACGACTATAATGTATGCAGTGTAATAGTAGTTCCATGGAAAAAAATATCATCTTCACGTCTCATACATATCGGCAAAGTAAATTAACATTAGCATGTCATTATATGAGAGTGGTTTTAAATAAGTATACATATTGTTAAATAAGTTTATAGTTTTCTCCTGATATTTAAAATATGAGTGTACATAAGAACGCTAGCCTAATTTCTCAATTTCCGTGAAGTTCACAATGGTTTTTTGTATGTAGAAAATGTGTTATATTAATCCAAATGTGTCCACGATGTTTACAGTATTTTCATATATGTGCCAATGAGATTTTCATTATTGCTGTATGTTATAACAGATCAGATCATCGATTGTTTCTCTCCTCTTCCCTTTTAATGTTTTTTAATCTATACATTGGAGACAATGCAGCAACTTTTTAAAAATGCACTCACTAAACCACAGAAATCGTGTTCAGTTGCAAGATAGAGTTAACTCTTTCTTCTTAATTTTTTTTTTTTTCGATGTTTGTCCACGCACCTTTGCTATACGCATTCAGACTTTCCCTTAACATTGCTATAATAAAACTCAAAACGCGTTCTATTTCATGAAAAATTAAGTTTTCTGTATTTCTGTATCTCTGTTATGTATGAAGTGGTCAGCAGATTTAAATAGACGCAGATGTTCTATTGTTATTTAGTCCGCGCGACATAAAGACCCGATGAGGTGCATGGTAGAGGACCATAAATTAATCTGATATTGAAGAATCGCTTTAGACATGCCGCACACCAGCTGTGGCAAGATGGATAATTAAAGATGAACAATAGATCAAGTCAGGGTATTCTTGACCTATTGAAATACACCAGTCTCAGAAATGAGCACTGGTTTATGGATGGCACAGGATATAGTCAGACTGTTAAGTACTCTTGTCCAGATGGTAAAGTGATATAGACCAAGAGCCTTCCCGCTACGACTACACCTACGCTTTTATAAATTATACCCAATTAATTAATTCACAAATACAGAACATGGAAATGATTAAACAACTTCAGAAGTTAAAAAAATCAATCAATTTACTTTATTACTTGATCTTCTCTTTTCTTCGTATTTGGAATGACAACAAGGATATGTATTTGTAAATTTACATTAATCAAAATAAGTGACACAATAAATATTCAATGTTTACACAATCTAAAAAACTGTCCTAGTTTACTATCTTTTTCGTTATCTGACTAGCAACGGATTCTAGTATATCATTTGTGGTAATATTTATTGTATGCACTTATCTTCACGAAATTCCTGGTCTGTGGAGCTGCAATGCTACACCCAGTTGTTTTATAGCTGGATCATTATCCGTTGTGTGTGTCCTGATCTTGAAATCTCACCTCTATATAGCGGGCGTATCGGAAAGCAAATACGTCACACATTCTTTGACGACTGAAAATTCTCCGATCGGAGACCAAAAATATGGCAGATATGCTTTTCTAGTAAAGAAGATCCCACCCGTTCACCAGTTTCACCCTTGTACCTTTAGTGGTAGCTTACTTTCGGCTTCCTTTGCGTGAAAGTTTGACTCCAATTCGAGCATTCTTCATTTTTATCTCGCATTTTATCTCGCCTTTGCGAGTTCGCTTCTTCGATAATTCACGCAATTATGCCCAATACTCTGCAAATATGGCAATGGGTGATAAACCAAAGAAGTTCATACCTGTCTGCCATCTTTTCCAAGTTGTGATAAAAGGTGAATCCTTTCCCATTATCCGTTTTGGAAATGTTTGCTTAATTCTAACCTAGTTTTACACAATTTGAACATTCCAGTGTCTCGCCATTGTTGAATGTTTCTCGACGATGTCGGGAAACTCTTCTCTGATTGGTGGAGCGAAATAATATGGATAGTCGAGTGAAATAATAGACAGGAGATTCCTCGATATGGTGAAATCAACCACCAGAGACTTTACACAGAGTTCACGACACCAACTATCTTTCCAGGACTTGGACTTCTACACAGTAAGAACAATAGATAGTTACACAAACAGTGTAAGATATTACCGCAAAATGAACAATACTGTATCTCCTTGCTGTTAACACATGTACAGGTAGGATAAAGTCACAATCAAATCCAGAATCAGCATAAACGATGGTTGCAGATGATCAACGTTAACTGTAAAACAGGTAAAGGTAATCACATAGCACATACTGCTGTAGGGGAGTGAAGTGTTAGAGACTTCACTATACTAGTTCCAGCATGAACATGAACAAAATGTGCTACTACAAGGTCTATTAAGCATAGGGTCATCATATCTCCTCTTTTTCCCGGATTTGTACTATTTTTCACATACCTATTGTGCGTCCGGGAGGTTTTGTAAAGTTCTGTTTGTCCGGTTTTTTTGTCCCCGGAGATTGAACATGACATGGATGACCTAGGTCAAGTATATCTTAATGCATTTTTCAAGTAATATTCGTTAATGCGCATTGATAGACATTTCAACTCTTGGTATAATAATAATTAGCTATTTAGACCGAAAGGGAACGAAGTTGGCCACTCAAAGCAGCGGCGTAGACTTTTTCAGGTCGTGATTCCTCAGCAAGAAAGAGGTTGGTAAGAAAACGAAATGGTGTTACCGCTCCACCTATGTCTCTTGATATAGACATTCTCAAGCTACTCTTGTGTATAATAATAATAATGAGGAAAGTGGTTGAAGTTAGACATTCCGCAACCAGACGATCCGTCAAGGCCTAAAATCCCATCTGCAGACCCAAATAGAACAGTCCCAACTAAGATGGTTTGGCCATGTCTGCAGAATGGGAGAAGTTCGGCTACCACGACAAGCATGGGAAACAAAGAGCCAGGGATCCAGATATCCGTGGGAGGACAAAATCTTTGTAACTAGAATGGAACCAGGCCAGGAAGAAGACAGCTTAGAATGGTTGGCGCTCTCTGTTCAAACCTCTACACCTCACGGTAGAAAAACATTAAAGTATTATTATTATAATCTGATTAATATGTGGAAAATGTAACTTTATTTTTGATGTTACAAAGATTTAAAAACATTAAAGATCATTTTTTTTTAACCTTCATAAAACTAGCTCTAGTCTTCACAACCGCACATTAATAGATTAAAATTAATAAGTCAACCTTTTTGTTACATTTTGTTTGTCTTGTGTTGTCCTCTGTTTTATGTCAAAAAGTCACAAAATGTCCTCTTTTTGTGAAAAACGATAAGGTCACCCTAATTAAGCATGTAAAGTTAAAGAAATGAAATCATCTTCAGTAGTGAGGAAAAAACTGATAATGTTTATCTGCGTGTTTTACACTGCATTCTTGTGAACACTACCATTTGTTACAGCTGCGTACAGTGTTATGTTACATTTGTTTTTCGTGAAAGTATACTATTTTGTCTAAAGTAAACAGGGCAGATAAAAACTCTGATATTATTTGATTTACATTAACTCAGACATTCTGAAATGGGATGACAGAAAAGCATTTGTGAAACAAATGTGATTAAAACCTCTACAACAAGCGTGAGAGGCAGACCATGACAAGCAAATTGATATAGTGAAACTTCATTTTGTGACGGTATTGCCTCCCCTGCTTTGCAGTAGTGATCCAACAGTGGCCAAAACTCAAGAGTATCTAATATGGACTTCAAAGGTATCTACCTTCGCACAAGATTACTCTTGGCAGAGATGTAGATAGAAGGGTGATGACACTTCTATTACAAAGGGATTCTTCACAAGATATTCAGAATAAGCGAGAACAATACTGCTTTGGCTGAGTATGTTAACTCTCTAATTCTGCCGACGCTTTTGTGAAGGATTTAAGCACTTCTTAAGTTCAGCTCGTTTAAGCCACCACCCCTGATTTACTCAGTCGAATTCTATTATTTTAGTTTAGCTCTGTTTAGAGTGTGTGTAGTAATTTGACTGAGACAAACATGCAGTAACTTTAAATGATTAAATCGAAGTTAAATTTTTAACATTACAAATAACAAAATTTAAAAATCAATTTAGCTTTTAACAGTTGAAAAATAATTTGAATAGTTATGGATCAAGAAAGTTATCATCACAATCTTTAGGGAATGTGAGATGTTACAAGAAGTTCAAGTGGCATCATATATTTAAACTTAGCTGCCAATGACAGTTCTGCTTCTTCTTATGGGTTGGTTCTTTTCACTCTGCTCGCGCTCGTCTCTGATCAAGGTTGTCGGGGGGTAGCTCGTTTCCCAGAAACGTCAAGGAGAGTACCACATGGGTCCTTTGTCTTAAAGCTTAGGCCACGGTTCCCTTCTTCTTCCAGAGAAAGTACATTCTGCTGGTACCACCAATAACTATGGTAAAAGAATAGAACGAAACGCTATTCTGAGTATGGCGTTTTCCACCCCATAGTTATGGGTTCCTATCATCCCATACCACCATCCCAATTACTCAGACTTCACCCTCGATGAGAATTAAATTTAATCCCTCAGGATAAAACTTCCTTTACATTTAAAAAGAATAGCTTTAGCTTTACATGACATTTAAATGAAAAGGTTAATAATACAGATAGAGTCTGTTTACATATACATCTCCACTGATTGAAAAGTGTTCACAATATAAATTGAACATGTTTTCATTTATAATTACACTGATTGAAAAGTTTGAAACTTCCATTACTTTAAAATGAATATTTCCACATAGATATTTACACTGGTGTAACCTGGAAAAGCTTATTATTAAGCTTATTATTATTATTATTATTATTATAAGCTTGAAAACTTACATTAATTTTAAAGTGAATATGTTTATAGGGACATTTACACTGCTTTGAAAATGTAAGTATTATACTTAGAATGTACATCATTTCTTTCATCTTTCCCTCCCTGCTCCGTAGGGAACTTGGAACTACTTTATGCTTTTAGTTCTCTTTGCGAAACTATCAGTAAAGCAATCAACAGCCGTGCAGTGGTGGTTTGTGAATCATAATTCTATATGCTGAGGTTGCCAGCCTCAATTGACTTTGACATCCAATAGCGAGTTTCACCCATTAAACTTCACTTGGTAATATATACATATATGTTAGTTCACATGTTAGTAATAAAATATGAAATGTAAATCACAACTTACGCCAATCCTCACTCACAGACTTTTTGCTCAGATGAATAAAAAGACTTGAATCGGCCTCTTACACGCGTCTGGGTTGTCGTTAATTTTAACTTCAATTCCCTCTGACTCCGTGTCTTTCTTCAGTTTCCTAGTCCCGGTGTGCCTTATTAAAATGTAGAGATTTCCTGTGCTTTGTAAGTCTTATTTGGTTCTCCAATAAAAGGTCCGGTTTAAAAAAGGAATTATGAATCTAGTCTTCACTCTGGCGAGGTCTGATGTTGTCTTGGCGAGTGTGAAATTCACAGTGAAATAAAACTGCGAAATGGTCAGACTATATTCCTATCTTCTCACGCATTGTTGTTGTGAATCTAATCAGAAAGATCCAATCATTTCAAATCATGCAGATATGGTGTGATATTTTCAAAATAGTCCCACGTGAAATAAGGTGCATGCCGCAAAGGTCACGTATTACCATATATGGACATCTGATGCCTTGCATACACTCTCACAGGCAGATCGGTAGACACACATGACAACATGGGTAAGCTGTAATACTTATTACTTTATTATAAAGTAATGTTGTCAAAACAAGTCGGTTCGAAAGCGATTATGTTATACTTGTCAGCCCACATGTGTCACACAGACAATAATCTCGTCATCTGTCTTATGAGTACGCAAAAACTCCGTGTCTGCCCATCAGGGTTACCAAACAAGTCGTCTTGTCAGCGATTCAATCTAAACACGTCGGCGACTATCTTATCTCAGTTGTTCACCGCAAGCTAGGATGATGGGTAACAAACAGGTGACATCACAGAGAGGAGTGTCGAATCCTTTGATAAAATCAAATATCTGCTACTTAGCAGAAAAATAACGAAGAAAGAAAAAAAGAAAAGTGCGACAATTGAGAGCAAATAATAAAAATCAGTATTACAAATGTACCGATACTGCCGGAGAGAAACAAAGATCGATAGGGGCCGCCCCTTTTTGTCACACATTTACCACATATAGTGCCATTGGAAGTGTTAATTTGAAACATACTAAATTACTGTGCTGGTTTTTCGTCAATCCACAGGAAACTGGAGTTTGTCCTATTCATGGAATACTCAGGTAAACCCCATGTGGGTTATAATTTGGGTATACAGTGTTCTTTATTCTAGATAGCATATTACATTGGTTGTACTCCTGTATTAGTTCTTTCAAACTGCAGTTTCTCTGTCATTTGCTTTGGCGCTGCCAAATGTCTGTGGTGTTTATGGTGTATCTACTTCCATGTTCCTAGGCTTATTTCTGGTTACCTTATTGAGTTTTGAGGAGTTTGTAGGTCTTGATCTACTTTATCTGTTGCCATCTTTTTATTGCAGTTGACGTTATTTTAAAAGTATCGGCTAGTACTTTGTTTATTTTTTAAATTTTTAGTTGTCGCGGTATGTTTTACGACTTCTGTGATTTAAATGCTCCGCTAGTGGCAGAACACTGCTTACAAGAGTGAACTGTTATTACACCTCGTGAAACAAAGTCCATTGTGTCATGTGATCAAGAGGTTTGCTGTGAAACGAGAAACTTGATGAGGACTTAACAACCGACTGTCAAAGTTGTAGGTCGATTCTTCAGCCGGTGTCTGGACTGAATTACATGGCCTGCGGAAGGACATTTCAATTCAGTTATGTGGCTAGTTCTGATTTTAAACAAAATGTGTGTAGTGTCCATGGTGCTAGGCGGCCAACCCTTGTAAGGTTAGATATTCATATTTTGGTGATAATCACGCATAGTTTTGTTATCCCGTAGTTATGAATTTGTTCTATACTCGATGTTTGCGAGTTGTGGGGACACGTGCCATGTGACACGACTAGGAAGTCGCCCATGGTAAGGCGCGTGATTTTTTTTCATCAGCAGTTCTTGATTGACGTCTACTCATGTTTTATTTCGGCCATATGTCGTTACGTAATAAAGGAATAAGCACAAAGCATATATATATGTGAGAGTTGGAAAATAACAAAATCATTGGAGAACAAGCTGAATACATTCGAGAACAAATGTCTTAGAAAACTCATGAACATCAGTTGGAAAGAATTCAAGACTAATCGACAAATAAGAGAAGACTCTAGGCAGAAATATGTCTCCGACTATATAAGGAAAAGACATGTCATATATCGGTCATGTCCTACGAATGCAAAACAACAGAATACCACTACAGGCGCTCACTTGGGTTCCTGAGGGTAAGCGGAAAAAAAAGGAAGACCAAAAGAAACACTCAGAAGAACAATAATAAGAGAAGGAAGAACGTTGGGCCTAAATAATGTGCAAGAGCTAAGAGGAGATGGCGTCACAACGCAACTGGAGAACTGGTTTCTGCCTTATGCGCCGTGTTTGGCGCTTAAAGAATTTATTATTATATATATATATATATATATATATATATATATATATATATATATATATATATATATATATATATATATATATATATATATATATATATATATATATATATATCCCCAGATGACACATTGTCTATTACCTGTGTGGATATCTCAGCAATGGTACTGGTGGTGGCTATATGTGAATTTTACGTTGCTCATATGTTGAGCATCTTCAAAACTAAGAAGGATATACCAGTGTACCATATATGATATGACATTAATAAATGTGAGAAATTCGATGCTCTACAAAATTGCATCGTTAAAGTACTATATTTAACTTAACAGTGTGTTGCTTTTTCGAAATCTGGTCTTTTAAGGCACTGTTTTGTAGTTCGCTTGTAGCCAAATGTCTCTGTAATGTTACAAGAAGTAATTGTAACCGTATGCTTCATGGTGACTGTTAACTGTGTTGTTGGCAGGTTGAACGTAGAAGGATTCTGAATTGACAAAATCTCAATAAAGCAACCATCAGTTTAGTTTCAAAGAAAGAAAGAATTTACTAATACAATGTTCAACTTTTAGACATATTTGTGGGACGATCACTGAATACAGTGAAAAAAGCAGTACAGTTTGTGTGCACTGGGGAATAAAGCCTACAATAGAGTAAGTAGAAACAAGATATGGTACATTTTAGACGTTGATGAAGTACAACCACAACTTGTTGAAAGTATTAGAACTTTGCACCACAAATATATTGAGAAAAACACGTGGGTTTCACAAACATGTTTATTGGTAACGATGGAGTGCGAAAGGGATGTGTATTATCGCTTCTTTTGTTTAACATCTAATGAATACGATAAAAGGATTCAAAATCAGAACCATAAACAAATTACTGTTTCCAGATGACTAAAATCTACTATGCACAAAGATAAGACGACTTAAAAAGACACACAGATCTCGTATATATATTTTCACGCAGTAAATCATCATTTTCCCTTGCGCTTCTGATGGAACATGGAGCCAACACTGCAGCTGGTACTGCAGAAAGCCTGCACCAAGCACGCGCATTCTCCAGCAGCAGTAATTTATTTGGCAATTTGTTTTATACGATGAGGTTTCCTACCCCATGCACAACCTCATCTTAATCGCCTTGTACGATATGCCTAAATTTATAGGAGTCGTATTCTTACTGTATCTCTTCAGAGACCCCGGGAACTGCACGGGGATATGATACATATAATGTTTTTTTTTTTTTTTTTTTTTTCGTACGCCCGCTAATACTCGAGGCGAAATCTCAGGTTATTACTAATGTCTAACCTGACATTGATTTTACGTGAGTATCCCTTTTTTCTTGTACAGAGACAGGTGTCCCTCGCCATTCAGGCAAATACTCTCCGATTTCGGAGGTACATATAATGTGAATATTAGGACGCATAATACAGATGCAATGAGTCAGCAAAATAATCCAAGTTAACCCTAATACCATGTCAAATATACATTGATTATTCAAGTCAGAGAGGCATTGTGACCTAAATGGCCATTCAATCAAGCATCGCTGTCCTATCCATCTATTGATGAACTGTTTATTCATGTATTTTCGCACATCCAGTGCATAATGCGGTGGTGCTCTACTTGACTGGAAGAATGTATTCTTCTGTCTTTGCAAAGGAAAGTAGTCTAGAAAATCCATCAAGTTACTGTGTAGTTTTTGTAAGTACTTTTGTCAGTTACGTTGTGGCCAAAGAAATAAGGACTTACTGTTTTATTATCCCATATTGCAGCCAACACCTTAACCCAGCGGTTGATTAGTACGCGGAGTCGCTTCCATCCGTGACAATTTGGAGCCTATGGTGAGGCTTGTGATTTGGAAGTGGTGAATTTTAGTTCTCGAATGATCAATCAGTCGGCATCCTACCTCTGTGCCATTTGTAAAATGAGCCCGCACAGGGAGTGGAATATTGTGCTAGTAGGGTGGTTACGATGTCGTGATTAATTACCGTTTGTGATGTTGTACGTCGTCTTTTCAACCTTCTGTCTCATACAATCCGCCGCCGTCACAAAAAGAAAAGAAAGACTGTTTCTTGACAAATGCTTCGGATTTACTGCGCAACTCTATGAGGTAGTACAGTTTGACACGAGTGGTGATGAGAGTCAGCCTGAGACAAAAGTCTGAGTGAGGAGAAGAAAATAGAGGAAAGTCTGAAATAGCGAATGTGAATGTGACTGGAAGTATGACATTCAGGAGTACAAAGATGAAAACACTCTTTTACCCTTGTGACGTATAATGGAAAGGTAGCCTACAGTGTCTGGCAGTCTTTCGTGATACCGTTAGTGTCTACGATTCGCTAGCACAGCCAAGCATTTGACAGCCTGCATTACTCACCTTTAATCCACGCCTCTTTTCCTTGAGACGTAAACAAACGGAAAGTTACCAACTTCCGCGACCTGTGAATAACTGGGAGCGAAATCTGGTTTGTTTGCCTAAGTTTCTCACGCGAGCTGATCTGTCAATCATCAGATATTAGACAGATGCACGTGGATAAACACCGGACCTCTTTGAAGTGAGACGAGTGGGCAAAATATTTTTCCGTGTACTCTCTGATGTTCGTACATACAGGGGGAGATAAACTCTTTGATCTCCAGAAGCGGGCAAATCTCGGAAGAAACCCGTTACGCGGTTTAAGTCTCTGTTGTCTGTCAGCAACGCCGAACAGAGCGACCGTGGAAAGCTTTTATCTGGGGGAAACGTAGTTCCCCGATTTCTGCTATGCAAAAGAATGTGAAAATTAACATTCTCTAGAGATCATAATAACATAATGTATATAAACTGCGTCTTCTCAAATCAGTTATCAGTTGTCGCTCAGAATTTTTCGGAGTCTAAACACGTAATCTAGAACCATTGTGAATAGATGTGTTAATAGTTTCGTGGGAATTTCATTCTGATTTGTGGTAATATAAATTTGTGCTTAAGCGTGATTAAATGTGTTAATTTTTACCATTATAATTCACGGTGATTTCCTAGCGTTAAAACTAGGAATATAAATAACGCGTAGCTATTTGTTTACCAGTTGTTCAGTAATGATAATTTACCACCCGCTTTATTACATAAGAAAATACGGTTTAGCTGACTAATTAATACACTAGGCGTGACTGATAAGTGACAGAAAAGTATTCGCGTTTATTTCATTTGTGTAATTATATAAGTGACTGTTATTTAAATATCATGCGACTGAACAAACGGACGCCGACATCTAATAGCTATTAATCACAAGCGATATTTGTTAAGTGCTCGTAGGGATAATTAAATCATAATTGACATTGTGCGCTGATCGTTGACCGGAGCAGGAGAGGGGGGGGGGGCTGCATGCCTCAACCAAACTTCCACCCGCTAAGCGACGCGCGATAGGATAGGCTAGATACACCATGTGCCTTTTAACTTTAATCAGGACTGACGGAGAGGATGAGAGATCGTCTCGTCCCCTTCCGTGTGTGTGTGTATATATATGTAGATATATATTAGTAGCATTTTTTTCATAATGTTTCTCTATTTCTCGCAGACCTGATCAAACGGCAACCAGCGGTCTATTTTGGTCCTTTTTTCTTCATTTACTGAGTGATTAATGTGGTCTTATTCTTGGCTTACACGTCCCCAAGTTCATTTGTGAACAGGATTGGCCAGAAGGCCACATAAACATTTTAATAGTAAATCTTAACTGAACTTGCAAATACCCAGATATATATATTTTTTGCAATTTATCAGCCCACTGGGGTGTGAAAGATATAACAGTTCTCCCGACTTTTGACAGTCGTATCAGCGGATTTTTCCAGCAAGTTACGCTGTTTCAAAATCGGCACTTACCACAGAGACTGCCGATAGGATTTACCACCATCATCAATTAACAATAATTAACAGTCTTTAGCAACCAGATGTTTCTTTAGTACTGTGAACACTCGGTTCTGCATAACTATTCGAGGTGACATTTGTTGATCCAGGAATACACCACCAAATGTGGCGTCCCCCTCCTAAAAATTGTATTTGTTATAGAGGGTGGACTGGGGCCGACTTGGATAATACCCATGACACTTTATATATTTAGGAACTATTGTAATTCCAAATGGGCATCACCAGAATAGGGTAAGCGTGATTGATGTGGCCACGTATGACAGAGAGAGTGAATATTTTCTTAGTTACATAAACTGTACCACCCTTTATTTTCTTTGCTTAAATATTGTTTATTTTACTGGATAGCATTTAGTAGGAACTTTGTTCTTTTCTTTACTGTCAATGCTATAACATAGTGCTAACCTTTAACCTTTGGGGTTATTAACTTGTTGGGTTCTTTTCTTCTCAATAAGGGGGAGGTTACATGTACTCTGATATTTTCTATGTATGAATTCTGATTATTATATTTGATCTTTCTTTAGATATTCGATGTTGTAAAGTTTAATGATAATAAACAACAAAAGAACTTACCTTTGTGTGTTGGTCAGACCCATACCCAATTAACCATAGTTTTTTCACGTGTGTGTGTCTTTTTGTCACATAGCTGTGTGTGTGTGTGTTTATTGAAACTTATATTTCTAGATATAGGGAGGTGCAACATTGTCTTATACTAAAAGATAGTCGTATAGATAGGCTGGACTAGAGAAACTACTCATTCCAGAGACAGATCTTCTCCTTAAACTATTCACTCGTGAAAATCTATTTTCTTACACCTTTACTTCACACGTACTTATCACCATCCACTATACTCAGGCGGGACCATAAATAACTTTAAAACCTATCTAAATTCGCGACAACCCTGCCACTCGGACCTTTCTTTAGTTGTCAACTCCACTCACCCCTCTCTTTCTCACCTATCGACAAACGAATAGATATATAAAGTTAAGGGACTAATACACCAAGTGGTTTTCACATTCAACGATCACATATGTACAGGTAGAAGACAATTCTGATCAGCAGCAACAAGTTTTCAATGTTTATTAAGATACAGAACAATATATATGTATATGTAAGTTACTATATATGCGCTTTGGCAAGAATGTAAAAAATCAATCTAAACCACAAGTGTAAATTCACTAACAATAACTACAAGAATAAAAACATACACTCTCGACCAAAGTTTGGTTAATAATCCAAACCGGCAACCAAGTTGTACACACACAAAGTAAATCCAAGGGGGTGAACCCAATAGAAAAAGAGACACACAATGGGTACTGGAAATAATAACCACCCAAATTCTAATCTGTGTCCCCGTCTTCCAACCCCCAGCCTCAAATAGAGGCGATTGCGACTAGGCTACACAAACACGAAAAAACAAACACCCCACAGCAAACAAAAAATAAACCACGAATAGATAAACCACAAGGGTTCAAAAATTAATGAACTCTCAATGCTAGCACTACCATTTCTTCAATAAAACCCAATTAATTAATGTCCGCTACACGTCCTGAAGTTAAAATCTCTGTCTGTCAGTGAAGTAATGTCCTGGACGTTGAACAAATATCTGGTCAGTTCTCGGCCTTTCCGTCGAGGCGAAAATTGATATAGATCCCAGGTTTACGCAAACAGCAGGAAGTTTAATTCCAGTGTTACCCAATAATAATGAACCCCGATATCCAGTGGGTTAAAATGAGTCCAAATTCAGGTTAGCGCAAGCGATGCGCCTTCATATACCCGAGAGACGTGGCCAGTTTAATTGCGACTGGGCGTAAAAAAGAAAGGGCCCACCAGTTTATAACTTAAGACGGGATGGGCACTTTATTCCGAAGTTTGGTGAGCTTGAGTGGTGGTGGTCGTCAGAGGTTAAGAAGCTCTAGGGCATTGGACACCCGCGGCTGGGCACTCCGTTCTGCTTTCTTGGTATGGATATTATGATTTAACCCACTCGAAAACTCGATCCAGGAGGTGATATATCCGACCTGTGACAAATGCTGGTTCCTGATTTGGTCCCACTAGCGTGTGGAGATCTGCTCTCTCTGCTGTGGAAATACAATACATACCAGATATAAACTAGTCGCCTAATTTTAGGTCTACTGGGAAAATAATACATATACACACATATCGAGACAAGGACTGTTCACACACACTCAATGCCTCCCACACTCCCACATCAAAATTATCGTGGAGCGCCAGACTGGTTTGGGCCGGCTGATTAAGCCCGTTGGCCTATCTTTCAGTGCCGGCTACCATCAGCGTAGGGCCACCCAAGGCGCTCGCGCGCTGCGGTCTAAAGCTTAAAATGTAAACAACCCGTCGCTCCGTCTGGCTGGGGCATGGGCAGGCCAGCGAGAAAAACAATTACTCTTCTTCCCGTGATGCGATTATCCTTCAAAACACCCGCCTCGGGTTACACACAACAATCAATCAATATTTACAAGCAAATTTACATGCTCCAAGATACCTCGCTATATAAATGATTTATATAAGTCATTTAATGCGTACGATTTATGCACATCTCTAGGGGTAAAATAAAGCACCCCTCTCTCAAGGAACTCGTTGCAATAAAAAGTGGAGTTTACAGTTGTATTAACAAAATTGCTATAAATACACACTCACTGTCCCTTGAATACAATTATTAAAGGTCCCGTCTATGTATCTTTAGTGGTATATAGCAAACTTATCAGTATGCGGTTTCCCGTTATGAAATGAGATAGAAATATTTACGGCTATTCGCGTTCGCCCACTGAGGAGTAATAAGTGATAGATTTACCTACACGTGTGTCTAAATAAAATAGCACTTCTTACCGAGATTGCAATGAAATACACTAACAACAACAGTAGCTGGTCGAATCTGCCAACTGACAATGACACGTCCACTCTACAAGACTCTCTAGAGCATTAAGTGCCAGACAACTAAAGCGTTTAGATTATATAGTACTCTCAGGCACCAGGTGTCCTGACCACCTGCGTTTTTGAGTGACTCTTTCGCCTGGTTGCACGTAACGGGACGCAACTACCACGGAACTCTGAGACTAGTTTCTCCCTGGAGCGTTGACGAAAAAGCCGTGCTAAAGAGAGGGACCGCCATGGCTTGTCGTAATCGGGTCTCCCCGTGGACACACGAAAGGAGATGGCTTTCCCTATTGTCAAAGGAACAGGGAAGCATGCCGCTCGCCTCTCAGAAACCGAGTGTCCGGCTGTAGCTCAAGGTCAAATAACTCTAAAAGGATGCCGCTTCCCGCGACAGAGAGTCCTGGGCGCGTCAATTTTTCCTCTACCAGCATAACAGAAAAGGGAAGTAAACCTGTCCGACTTTAAAGTGGCAGGCCAGTTACCCCCACTTTCCAATGCAGGTGACCAAAAAGAAATGAAATGGGCGGGCCAAAAGTCAAAAAGAATTTAGGGGTGTGCCTGAGCTCAAGGCGAGTGCCAAAGTTTTAGATCCAGCGTCACACAGTTACAGGTAGATATATTACGTATTATTGCAAACACATAGCACAATTTCTGTCATTTCCAGTACCATAATTCCCGCCGTAAGGTACTTCGGTCGGTCGGTCTGTCACACTTTGCACACCGTCATTGCCGCACTTTTTCTATTTTCGAGAGAGTGCATTAACTTTCGAGCCCAGCTAAGGAGGTGCAACTGTGGTTGAAAGTTAGACAATAATTGTATTGTTTCCCCTTATATGTACTCTCGCGAAAATAGCAAAGTGTGACGGTGTGCATTAAATCAACAGACAATCAAGATACTCTTCTGTCCAGTTTCATTCGGGAAACGGATTTAACTCGTCATTTTTCTTAAAAATTACCTTAAAATGTAAGTTTTTTTTATTATTTCTTCATGACAAATTTTTAATTTAAAGTATTGCAGACATTATTATAGATCAAAATGATAAGATGGCTAAAAGGAAGAGATTGATGCATGTCGTTTTAATTAAAGTTCCGGAGAAGGTCTCCGTGGCCAAAGTATACACTAAGGGATAGTCCAACAACACGAACCAGCATAACTGCAGTGAGCTGACAAACACCCCCTTCACAATTCACAAATAAGCAGTTTATTATACTTGACACAAAGCTCCATGAAATCAGTTCTCGCGAAAAGGCAAATGCAGTAATAAGCAGTTGTCCAGTCCGTTCACTATCAAACGCTGGTCAATGGCAATCATACAAACTTTATTATTCATAGTCTACTGAACATCTTCATGAATAGATATACATTTTCTGAATATAATAAACCAGGGACACCTCAACTAAGTATATTGATGTCCTGGTGATGGAATGATGCAGGAAAAACAAAGTATACTGCAGGAGCTCAATACACTTACGTTCGCTTACATTCAAACACAACCCGCATCTCTCTTGCAGACGATCACCTCACTTCTGCTTCAAAATGTTCGCGTCTGCCTCTACACCATATCGGCATGACGTCACTTCCTTTATTAATAAGTGATTCCTTATAAAATTATCAGAAAAGGAGCCCTGTCGAGCCAACTATTATACCGACATAATCGTTATGAATTTTAATCATAACAGAGACGATCGCGTCATTCACAGCGAGCAAGCGAGACTATAGAAGAAGCAGCAGTGTAATACGTGTAACAGAAACAACACACTATAATTAAAAACCTGCCAATTTTGGCGGGTTGTTGCTAGTCTGAAACGTAAATTACAATACAATATTAGTACTTTCACTCAAAAAAGTTTCAGTAACTCAGCAAACTCACATCATCTACGTACTGTAAAATACAAATATATACCGATCTGTTTGTGTAAGTGCCTGGATTTGCATGCGTATGTGTTTGTGTGTGGGTAGGCGCGCAGGTCTGTATGGATGTGTCTATTAACCGTAATGACCGCTTCTATTCCTTCTCTCCATTTTTGCTCTTCTACACTTTCACACATACAGACCCAGTAAATACGAAAGGAGCCTCCGTTTTTTAAAAATATGTCTACTTGTGATGAAATTCGTCCGTCCTCTTTTTTCTTGCCTTCAATTCCGACGGTACTTACTCGACCATCCTTTGATAGTGCACCTTTTTATGTTATGTTGTTTACGCTCTCATCGACCAAGGTTATCTTGTTCTATCTTATCACCCATCCTGGCTTTACCTGACCTCTTGACCGGTTTTGCAGCCACTTCCACTTGTTTGTTTGATTAATTGCTAAGAAGACGGATTAAGAGTCTACATGTGGCGACTATTGTATGGCTCGGAGACATGGAGAACAACAAAGACAACAACCAAAAAGCTACAGACTTTCATAAATGGGTGCTTGCGTAGAATAGAGGGATTAAAATGGTATGACAAGGTTACCAATGTGGAACTGATGACAAGAACTGGACAAGTGCCAGTGGAACAAGAGATGAGAAGAAGACGATGGCGATGGATAGGACACACACTGAGGAAACCTGTTGATAGCATTACAAGGCAGTCCTTGTTCTGAACCCCCAGGGCAAGAGAGGCAGAGGAAGACCAAGAAGTACATGGAGAAGAGAGTTGGAAACAGAGGTGAAAATGATGAGGAGAACATGGAAAGAACTTGAGATGATGGCACGTGACAGGAGGACTTGGCATGTGTTTGTTGAAGGCCTATGCTCCTTTGGGAGTGGAGGGTTATGAAATGATGAAATGAAATGTGGCGACATTCTTATTGTTAACCCAGACTTGTAGCGGCAAAGTAGGGATAACGAAAGTTTGTTTTCTGAACATGACCGGCAAAAAATTGCCACCAAAGCTGTATTGCACGGGATGTTCAATATGGATAACAGATGGAATTTGAAGATAATGTGTTAATTTTGCAGACCCAACTAGACCAGCTGGAAAGGCTTGGAGAGACTAGAATCTCTGAAGATAGCTACCTTGATAAAGATTAAGGCACGGAAAGTAATATTACGCTTCCGGCATATGGCTTTGTTATAATAAATAAATACAAGAAAGTAACATCTTAGAGGAGATTATCAGTGATAGTTCTGTGATGTTTGAGTTTGGTAAACATGATAAGTAACAATGAAAGTGGCACGACTATATATAGTCATAGGGGAACCGCGCTGGTGTAATGGCTACGGCGTTGTACTGGCGACCAGGTTTTCATGGTTCAAACCCGGGCGTCAGCGTTTGAAGGAATGTTTACGACCGGAAATTTGACTGAATAACCTGAACGGCTCCTGTGATAAACCCTCTGTGGATGGGAAGGAGCGAAGCTCCTGACCGCGTTGGAAGGAAAGTCCTCAGGTTCCCCAGCCTCGCAATGACATGTCATTGGGCCGAAGGGGTGAAAGCCCAAGTGCCGCTGGTTGAAAAAAAAATATATATATAGTCATAGAGTACGTGCAGATGAGTTTGAAAATAACATATAAGAGGAATATCTTATGTGGCATGTAGTAATGAGAGTGGGGAAAAACTATACCAAAATCAGACGCTTAAGTGTGGTTGGTTTGGCTAAACATATTAAACTCCTACTAGGAACTTACTTCCAGTGCACCCAGTAAGAAACATAACACACCTGAAAGACACATCTTACAGTTACCCGGCAATATTCTTTCTTGTGCAACAAAATCTAAGTTTGCCTGATAATTGGGGTAATTTGTAAAATGTACATTGCTGCGGTCCATTCTAATGATGTGTTGATCAGAATTCTGTATAGTTAACAAATGTCCAAATGAACTCACAACAGCTAAATCAACGAAGGAATGTAGATCACTCCTGGATAACGTTTTTAAAATTTATTGACATCATACAAAATTGAAGCTCCACATTTTGATGTAATAAAAGCAAGCAGTCTTTCATAGGCCAAATGTACTAGGCCATCATAATAGATGAACGGTAGGCAAATGTGCCATCCGTTTGTCCAACTGTCCGCTACAATATAACTTGACAAGATCGTCAAAATGTTAATAATAATTCATGATACTTCTCCGTCGATTCACACATGAATCTATGGCATGCAATATCTCAACCAAACGTCCATAAGCATGTACAAATACCGGGCATCAAACACTCAATGCAGGAGCTCATAAAATATAATGCTTGACACACTGGAATACACAATCGAAAGAAAACAAAAAGTGACCGTTACGTCTGCTCATGCACGCGCATCTACGTAATTAAATATTTTAACCTTACGTCATAAATCAATTTGGTGGTGCTGTTTCAATATCGCTGCGTTTTAGTGCTGCTCTCTTTTAGCACAGCAATGTTTCACTAATGAATGCAAAGCTTTGTGAAAACGGAGGTGTAACATAAATTTTACTATTTTATATTTTGCATTTGACATACATAAATGGCTTGTGTGTGTACGGTTGCATATGAGGCTGGGAACTTATATATATAAGTTCAATTGTCGTCCTCCTGTCCATAAGCACTTTCATCCGACTCACTGGGTCTAAAATTAAATCTCAGGGAGGGTGCAAATTCTGAGGAAGATGAAGCGGTGGATGGAAGCAGAGGTCACTCGATGCTCATATCTGGAGATCCAATACTTAAAAAGAGGTATTTGTTTCCTTTTAGTTTGTGATACATGTTGCCAGCATTCGACGCCAGACACCTACATCAGATGTGTCTTGTAGACGCATGCAACCTTAGTAGTGACCCCGGTCTTGCTCCAATGACGTGCTACTGCCTCCATATTCGACTATTGAAGAGCAGGACCTGTCGAAAGCATATGTGGGAACTAACAGCGACTGAAGGAGACGCCAGCTGACCCCACACTATCAGCTAAGTAACATACAAACACTGCCAATGGAAATTTCCAATTTTATTCTCTCATCCATCAAAATTTAATATCATTCTATAATGATCAAAATTAATTGATTAGTTTCCTTGTTAAAAAATATAACTTTATTTCAAATCGTGATAACTGTTACAAGTAATTTTAATAGATTTAACGGTGGTCTTATCGTGAGCTAACGTAGGCTCTAGTTTTTGTCATTCTTACGGAATTACACCGTAAGAGGATATGAGGTACTAACGATACTGCTTTGGGAACAGAAGTATAGATTTCGAGCAGAAGTCAAAATATCGTGTGTGTGGGGACTTCTTCGATGTGTTTGATGGTGTACGGACGCGTTTGTCCAAGCTCCCGTTCTACAAAGTGTGTCCATACATTTATGGTCGTTCTATGTCACCAATATCTTTTGTGACGTGCACATATGCTATATTCATAACCAGGGAGTATTTCTTATGAGTTTCGGGTGTCGTACGAATATATATTAAAAAGTGAAAAGAATGAAGAGACATTGTTCTCGACAGTGACGGACTGTCTTACCAGCGTCCAAGACGACAGCCAATTTATGATCAGATTGTATTAATGCTACATCTAGAAGACTATGGAGCTCATGTACTTTATACTTATTAAAGTCGTCTTTTAATCGTTCTACGGTGTGGCGAAAGTTATTGACATTTCGAAGTTCCTCGCTGTTGATGTTGTTACCCTTGAAACTTAGAATGTCAAAGATTACTACACTTAAAAAATTACTCGTAACAGCGGGGAGCAGTTTGGGGTCCCTAAGCTTGGATATGAAGCAACAAGTCGGAGGATCTGCTATACTTTGTATGCAATCCAGTGATTGAGAAAGTTATCAATTGGACTATCATCGCCACTAAGCGGCAATTAAGACTATTTTTTGCTACGGAAGAAGATGCACCTATTTGCCTGCGCAAGTCGGCTGCATATTTAAATATGCAATTTCAGTAGGTCAGTTTTGCAAACAGTAGCAGCCGGGAATTATTTATGAAAGATTATTTGCAGAAATTTAACCTTAATTATTGAACACGTATTAAGAATAAATAAATAGGCTAAGGAACTGCATAATAAAGTCAAACAGTATTTAACATCAAAAATTAATATGTGCATAATTATTAGTGGGGAAATTGTGGGAATGCGAATGTGTTGTTATGTACTGGGAATACATATTACTGATGTTAAATAAAGAATAAATTATTAACACAAATACAACATTATTTCACACCACTACCATTTTATACCACTACAAGTATAAAACCTCTAGCATTTTATGACCCAACAAACACCTGTAAATACACACAAATGCACACAGCCCATAATTTGAACATTTGTATTTACTATCTACAACATTTGGACAGATCAGATAATGCCAAAAACAAAAATTGGTAATATCTCTCTCTCTCTCTCTCTCTCTCTCTCTCTCTCTCTATCTCTCTCTCTCGTTTAACTTCACTTTGTTGCGTTGAGCAGTTCTGGTGTGATATGTTGTAGAGATGGCTACTGTGTTTATGTGTCGAAACAATGCGTCGAAACTGCGTCGTACCCGAACGATTCGATGCGCAGATTTTTGCGGTGTCGATACAGTGTCACGTCCTGTCTGTTTTGCAGAGACACACTGTCTCTCGCAGATTCGACACATAACCTGCTTCGAACAGCAGTTTCAGTTCCCGTCTGCTTCGCTGTTTTGCAAAAGGCACACTGTATCATTGTCTCATGTGTCAAGCGTGCGCTACATTAGGCGTTCATAGATAGTATGGAAAATCAAACAAGTCATAATTTTTTTTAAAAATAATTCCTCAGGACTGAAAGAGGCTTACTACTATTAGGTGTCTGCTCGGTTTGAGTTGAATCATTGTCGCTGACTGTACCTATTCTAGTTTTATATAATGTGTCATTATTACTGTTATTATTATAATTTTTTTCACTTTTACTGCAGCTGTCAGCATGTTCCCCTTGCATATCATCATAATGAAAACGACTGTGCAAAATTCTTAACAGTGGTCACACGAAATACCATAGATTTGTACTAACGAGAATAAGTCTCTAGGGTGTCACGACTCATGTCTCATTGTTTCAGTGGATTTACTTGTAGTCTGTTTTATTTCAATCCAAGCGTACTCCTCTTGATTCCTGACTTCAGGCGCCATCGTAAGAAAACGTGTTTTGTTTATACATAAAATAGTGTTTAAAACTTGTGTTCAACATCATTTAATCTTCATTTATGGCGGGGAGAAGCCCTGTTTGGGATTATTTTGTAAAGATCAAAGACAACAAAGTAAAATGTAACGTGTGTTCTGGTATTTTATCATTCAAGGGTCCAAACAATGCTTCGAAACAGCGAGCGATTCGACACTTCCTGCTTGTTTGTTTCGCCTGCCTCGCTGTTTTGCAGCGACACACTGTCTGAGCCTATGTAAAATTTGAATCAACCGTTCGGAACATTAGTATGGAATATCAAACATGTCATATTTTTCAGGGATGTGTTATGATGACTTGATTTTACAAGTGATATTATTTTTGCTGAGAAGTTATAGACACTGGAAATTGTGTCAGAGCTGCAGTTCTCAATGTTTTAGGCGCTATGTTAAAGTTGAAAGTGTCCGTGTGTTCGTATAAATGTAATGGACACTTTATTAGTTCTGCTGATATCTGTGTAGGCCTACTCGGTGTGGATTTGAATCATTGTCTTCCAAAACTAGCTTACTCTAGTTTGATATCATGTGTTATTATTACTGTTGTTATTATTATTGTTGTTTTTTATTATTTTCCCATATACTGCAGCTATCATCATATCTACGTTTTATTTCATCATAATGAAGACTTGTGTAAAAATATTGAATTGTGGTCACACGAAACGCCATAGATTTTCACACACGACAGTAAAAAACTGAGGAAATTGTCTCACACAATTCATGTATACCCGCCCCGGTACTGTCTATAAGAGACTTCTTTCTCCCCTATACGGGCAATTGTGTCGACACACTGTTTCGACACACTGTTTCCACACAGTATAATTAATTGAGCCGACTGTCTCGAAACAACGGAAAATCGATTACTAATATGTTTTGCGCTTTTTTGTGTATTAATTATTGCATTTCCTAACTGCTTGGTGAAGTTTTTTAACTTGTAACTGCTTTTTTAACTTGTAATTTAAGAAAAAAAAAATATATATATATATTTCTTTATGACTATACAAACATGGCTGGTAATTATGTACCGTGGCTTCACAAGGATGGTCTACGACTTGGTCATCTGAATATTTACCATCTTCTAGGTAAACTCCCCGAACGTACACACATTCTAAGTAAGAATTTTCACATTTTTGGACTTTCAGAAAGTCGCCTAAATGACAGAATAACAGACGATGACATTGCGTTAAATGGTTTTAAAACTATTCGGCGAGACGCAAGCAAAAAACAAGAGACAGGTATAACAGTTTATATTTCCACTTCCCTTAATTTTCGCCGCAGAAACGACTTAGAGACAGCAGAGAAAGAATGTGTAGGGTTGGAAATAAAGCTACCGAATCAGGGCCCATTTCTGGTGGGATATCTTTATCGAAATCCTAGTGCAGGACCTATCTGGTACGAAGATTTCCCCATAATGATGGACAATGTATTTGCCACAGTCAAGGAGGTTGTTCTTCTTGGTGATTTCAATATCGATACACACAGTTCAAATCTAACATGGAAAAATATAATACTTTCGTACAACTTAAAACAAATAGTTAACCAGCCTACAAGAGTTACACAAGCATCATCCACACTAATCGACAACATCTACGTAATTTGCACATAAAACATCATAGAATGCGTTGTCCCTAATATTGCAATGAGTGACCACTATCCAGTATGCTGTACATGGTCAAAGAATAAATGTAAAGTTCCCAAAAATAAACGTGTAAGTATTAAATTTAGAAGTTTCAAACATTTCAGTAGGGAATTATTTTTAAATGACTTGCTAACTGCACCTCTCGCCCGTGTTTACCAACTTCCTGATCCGGATGACGCTATTGCATACTGGACAAACATTTTTTATAGTATTTTTGACACGCACGTACCAGCTAAGGAAATTCGCGTCAAACGACAATTAAAATCTCCTTGGATCACGCAGGAAGTGTTGAAGGCTATGAGGCAGAGAGATCAAGCGCACAAAAATAAGGACCTCAACACATACAGGGTATACAGGAACAAGGTTCAATATTTAATTCGCAAAGAAAAGAAAAATTATTTTAGAAATATGGTTCAGAACAAATCAAATATTAAGGAAATATGGAAGGCAATTAACACCTTAGCAAAAAAACGTAATGCACCAGACTCATTCTCTTCCAACACTTCATTTACCTGCACAGACTTCAGCAATCACTTTCAAGCAGAAATAAACAGTCTGAAATCCACAATACCACCTTCATCTAGTGACTTAGACAAACTTTCAGCATTCTGTAAGAACAAATGTACAAACTCAGTTCCACCCGACATTTCTTTTATGACAGTTAATGAAGTGTATAACTTTCTTATTGGCCTTAAAGATAATAGCTCATCAGGGCTTGACGGAATTAGTAATCGAATACTGCGTTATGCCGCACCAGCTATTAGTGATTCACTAACTTATATATATAATCAATGTATCGCTAAAAGTTATTTTCCTTCGGCCTTTAAAATTGCCAAAGTATATCCTCTCTTCAAACCTGGCTCGTCAGATAACAGTAACCTTGGTAACTATAGACCAAGTTCTCTTTTATCATCGCTTTCTAAACCACTATAAAAACACATATATATAAAGCAACACTACAGTACCTAGTTAGCAATGATTTGGTAATTGACAGTCAGTCAGGGTTTAGACAAAAGCATTCATGCCACACAGCTCTAACTAAGATGATAGACAACTTGCACCTAAACATCAATAACGATAACATATGTGGAGCAATCTTTGTAGACTTTAGGAAAGCATTTGATATGTTAGATCACGCTGTTTTAATAAGAAAATTAGAAACAATGAAAGTTAACTTTAAACTAGTGACATTACTTAAATCATTCCTGCCCGACAGACAGCAAGTAGTGTGGTACAATAACTCCTTGTCAAGCCCAACTATTATTGACACCGGTGTTCCTCAGGGTTCTATTCTCGGCCCTCTACTTTTTTCCATTTACATAAATGACCTTCCACTACACATCAAGCACTCATCCTGCGACCTTTTTGCCGATGACTGTACCATTTATACTAGTGATAAAAGTTGCAACACGCTAGAAATATTATTACAAAGCGACACAGACAATCTTATTAAGTGGAGCAATGAAAACTGCATGCAAATAAATATCATTAAAACAAAATGTATGATAATATCAACTAGACAAAAATTACAAAACTCACTGAAAACAACACTTCAGCTCTACATTGGAACCTCTTTAATTGAAAATGTAAATGAAAATAAAACACTAGGACTCATAATTGACCCACATTTAAGTTGGAATTCGCATGTACAAGCACTGACCAAACAAACGGCACAAAAATTTTACCAGTTAGCTAAAATCAAACATTTCCTAGATGAGGAGACACGAAAAATGTTCTGTACATCCAAAATACAAACACATCTAGACTATTGTTCCACAATTTGGGATGGCTGCACCATGTCTAACACTAAAATACTCTATTCATTACAAAAACGTGCAGTGCGCCTAATTTCAGACAAAAACCTCACACAGTGTGTAGACCCATATACATATCTTAACATATTACCACTAAGAAAGCGCCCTAGCCACATGGAATTGTGGTCGTACAGCGGATGATGTTAGTGTTGATGGTACTTGTCGTATAGTAGGACTCGTCTCACTGTTCTGTTCTTCTGGTTTCCTAACCCTTGATAAGGCCCGTAGGACTGGTGAAACTTATCGATGTATCTTTGATATAAGACTGGTCTAACCACCAGGGCTGTTTATATGTATCAATAGTCACTTACAGCACAAACACCAAATTAAGACTGTATGAGAGATGTGTACTTTCTGTGCTTCTCTATGGTGCGGAATGTTGGAGAGTAACAGAGAAGGAAATGTCGAAACTGTCCTCCTTCCACACAATCTGCCTAAGGAAAATTCTCCGAATCTTTTGGCCAAACACCATCAGCAACCAAGAACTACTTATTCGGAGTAACCAGGAGGACATGCACACCATCATAGCTGGCAGACGCTGGAGTTGGGTTGGCCATGTCCTCAGAAGGGCCCTGATACCATCGCAAGAACAGCTATGCTATGGACCCCCGAGGGAAAGCGAAAGAGAGGCCGACCAAAAACAACTTGGCGGAGAACTGTGGAAGCTGAGATGCAAAGAATGAACCACAGTTGGGGCACTGTACGAAGGATGGCCGCCGACCGAGCAAAGTGGAATCAATTTGTTGCTGCCCTACAAGACGCCACCAGGCGTGATGGCCGCTGACTGCTTTGACGGTTGGCGGTTATGGATCAAAGAAGAAGAAGAAGAATAGTCACTTGTTCCACGCTGCCCCTAGCTACTGTCTATTGTCTCTGCATCTAACACAACAAACCTGTTCGTCTTGTAGTCTTGACAAATTGTTAACACAATCTTGAACTGGCGACATTGTCTTTCTTGTCTTTATCTATCATCTATTAAAGGTGGCGTTTGAGCGTCTTGTTGGTTCGGCAAAATAATTTGATAAAATACTTTGACCACAGCAACCAACCACCCTCAGTGGCTTGTTCGCCAGAAATATATGAACCATCAAACATCGCTCGCCACTACACAACTTTAATACATAGCAAACTTGTTATCCTACGTTAAGCGGTTTCTTACAATCTGACTGCCTTAATCTTATTCCCGATTTAACATTTTCCCAGTTCTCTGCTAAAATCTGTTCACCCTCGCAACACTTTCTCGTGCGTGTTTATTTTTGATCGCTCACCAAAACCTTTCAAGGGATGTAATTTAAAGTCATTTGCTGATTAAACTCAAAACCCATACAATCTTCTTTAATCTTATTACTAAAACATTACTATGCAAATCAGTCACACCATAATTTAGAACTCACATGAAATACCAAACCAAAACACCAAGCTACAACTCCCAAAAGGGGACCTACGGAGTTATCTCTCTTCTCTCAAAACACTCTTCTGCTCATTTTACTTTCCCTTAACAAAGACATATAGTCTATTAACAACTCTAACTTTCTTAAACCATTTTTTCGCACTCTCTTTCTTAAAGTCCCAAGATCACAGTATTTAAAACTAACCAGACCTAAGGGTCTTTTATATTTGGACATGCGCCCTAATATAACCATGTACCCGGCACAAAAGATCAGTATAGTGACACTTATGTGTCATTAGATCTTTTGTGTGAAAACACAGAGGACCATTGGTGACACTTGTGTGTCATTGGGTCTTTTTGTGTTGGGACATGGGTTTATGTTGGGCGTGTTCCAATGCAACTCATGTGAGTTAAATGCGACCTCATGCGAGGAAAAAATATGCGAACTCATCCGAGGGGAAAAAAAGACACTTATGTGTCATTAGATCTTTTGTGTGAAAACTCAGAGGATCATTGGTGAAACTTGTGTGTCATTGGGTCTTTTTGTGTTGGGACATGCGTTTATGTTGGGCGTGTTCCAATGCGACTCATGCGAGTTAAATGCGACCTCATGCGAGGAAAAAATATGCGACCTCATCCGAGGAAAAAAAAAAGACACTTATGTCTCATTAGATCTTTTGTATGAAAACTCAGAGGATCATTACAGTGACACTTGTGTGTCATTGGGTCTTTTTGTGTTTAAACATGCGTTTATGTTGGGCGTGTGCCAATGCGACTCATGCGAGTTAATGTGATCTCATGCGAGGAAAAAAAATGCGACCTCATGCGAGGAAAAAAAAGACACATGTGTCTGTTACTACTAGCATATATAGGTGTACTGGCACTGTTGGTAGTTGGTACTGCTACTGGTGTAAATATTTTGACATACACGCCCACACAGGGCTACTGTAAACAGGTCATGCAGACGTCACAGTCATACAGAATGATGAAGTCAGGAAGCGTTGAACGACTGGTGACATTTCCAACCATTTTATTACAGTACAATATAACAGCATGCTGACATCGACACATACATTGTCATCCGAACCAAGGTTCAACACATCATAGACGTAATCATACGTCAATACACCTCTGGCAAAAAATAGGCCGCTTAAACAGCGGGCTCACATATATAGTTCATTGATACTCTGGTACAACACCTCTGGCAAAATAGGCCGCCTTGGACAGCGGGCTTACATAAATAATTCATTGATTATTTGGCTCAAAACCACTGGCAAAAATAGGCCGCCTTGGACAGCGGGCTTACATATATAATTCATTGATCATTTGGTTCAACACCTCTGGCGAAAATAGTAATGTTACCACTTCTCCGCACCGGGAGTAAGTCGCCTAAATAACTCAAAGTTTTATGGCAATGCAAATAAGTTCAAAATGTCTTCTTTACCTGCTCTGCCTTCAATGAATCAAACACCAGAAAACACTTGCCATTTCCTAGGCTTATAACTCTAAGCCAGAATCACATTAAAGGGGAATCTTAAACATAATCTAATCACAGAAGAACTCTGATCCCCTAAGACACTTAGCCAGAGCAAAACGCTGAACAACTTGTCAGCATGAAATACACCAGGCGACTCCACAAAAAACAGTCTTCCCGTCGCGCCTACATCCTCGCGCATGCGCAAATCAATCGCGCCACCAGAGTTCGTTCACTACAGGAATGTACACGAAACTGTTCCCAGAAAATCTACGAACAGAACCTTATATGGGCATATCGCTGGACACAAGTAAGCCCAAGGGGATATAACAACAAAAACAAGAATGTACTCGAAGCTGTTCCAGGAAAATCTACGAACAGAACCTTATATGGGCATATCGCTGAACACAAGTACGCCCAAGGAGATACAACAACTAAAACAACCTATTCCAGAAAATAAAACTACTGGTAACCTCCCTTAGACCACAAATATAAGAAGACGAGAAAAGAGGGGCACATTAAAACAAACTGACACTTAACAGTCTACCGCACACCCTGGGGAAAAAAAATGATAACATCATTTTTTTTGAAAAAAATTCATTGAACATATGAGGGCGGTAGCTTATAAGTATATATATATATATATATATATATATATATATATATATATATATATATATATATATATATATATATATATATATATATATATATATATATATATATATATATATATATATATATCAAGGTAATCAATACAATGCATAAATAAATACAATAGAAACACTATAGCGTGTATAACATTAATTCCCAAACACACGCTAAAAAAATAATGAGCATGATGACGCAGGCACCAGGCTCATAACGCATAAAAAATGCGCTGACTAAGGGCGTAAACAATTACAATGCCATAATACCGTGCTATACTGGCGCACGATAGAGCGACGGGTGAGAAGAAAAATAAATCTCACCAAGTTTAGTGAAAATATTTTCTCATAGTACTAACATAATTATAAAAGGAAGTTGCCACCATAGCACAATAAAGTGCTGGCAACATAACAATGCCAGAAAAAATTAAATAGGGATGTCTTCATATACCACGAACAAAAATTACAATATTGCCATGCCTAATAATAAATTACCAAATTAGAGGTGTCATTAAAGTATTATACTTTAACATGGTGATGTACAGTAATATAGAGACACCAACATATATCTACTAAAGGATATATCAAACATAGCATCATATCTTCTTTAACATAATATCGAATACTAGTTTACAACATTACAAACTATCCATTACAAATACAACTAAGTGATGATATGCAGAGTCCCAGAACACTGTGTGGTGGCGTCTATTCCTAATGGTAAACAGGGACATCAAATGAAGGGATACTTGTAAACTGTAGAGATTCTCCGTATAACAGCATTGACTCGCTGTGAGAAAATATAAATGAAAGACATGTGTTTGACAACTGTAGATTCTACAATATATAACACTTAATTGCAATTCCTACCTATTAAATGTGGCCATGTAAACTACCGGCCTTTATATAGTGCTAATTAAACCTTCTTCTTTACATTAGAGACGGCACCCGAGAAAGTAATAGAAAGTGCTTAGCAGAATGTATTAAATAGAGTCCAGCAACTGTAATAACAGACTGTTAACGTATAACAGTGTTATGGGTATATAAGAAACCAGGCTATGTATAAGAAAATACAAGCATGAGTGTCAAATAGAATTCTGTGGGCATCGAGACAGTATGTCTGCCATAACATTATCCGCACCACGAATAGCTCGAACAGAGAAGTGAAAAGGTTGAAGAGCAATAGCGTATCGAGTTGATCTTGAACTCTTCAAATCTTTACTCTGTACAGCAGTGAGGGCTTTTTGGTCTGTTTCTACAATGAAATGTGCGCCAAGAAGGAATCTCTGAAGTTCAAGTATCGCCCAGACCATAGCCAATAATTCTCGGTCTAGTACCGAGTAATTCCGTTCTGCTGCATTCAGCTTTCTAGCGACATACATTACTGGATGCAGAGTTTCATCACACTCCTGCATCTATGCGGCCCCAATCCCTGTGGATGAGGCGTCGCTGCGAAGAACGAAAGTCTTACTTGCAGTGGGTAGTCTTAGGATAGGGTAAGATGAAAATAGTGTTTTAATGTTATCCAATGAAGATTGGCATTCTGGGGACCAGCGTACCATATTAGATGACCCCTTCTTCAGAAGAGTTGAGAGAGGTGCAGTGATAGACGATAGGTTTGGAACAAATCTTCCATAGAATTGCATTAAACCTAAGAGACTACGGACTTGCTTTTTTGTCTTAGGCGTAGTGATGTTCAAAATTTTAGAAGTGTTGTGGTCCTCCGTCCGTAAGAGACTATGACCCACACGGTGACCCAAAAATGAAATCTCACTAAATCCAATATGGGCTTTGGATGGTTTAGCTGTAAGGTTATGAAAGCGTAGAGTAGATAACAGTTCATATAGACCTAAAAAGTGATCTTCCTAAGAATCACTAAAAAGACAAATATCGTCCAAGTAGGCAATAACATCCGAACGATGTGAAAGGATACGACGCATCATGCGTACAAAAGTAGCTGGGGCATTCATAAGGCCGAAAGGCATGAAGTTCCATTGCAACAAACCCCTAGGTGTTGAGAAAGCAGTAAGAGGTTTGGCGCGTTCAGTAAGAAGAACTTGCCAATAACCTTTGGACAAGTCGAGTTTGGTAAAGTATCGAGAATTTGAAAGTTTAGTAAGGAGCTCTTTTAATAATGGCATAGGTTCAGCATCAAATTTCGTCACCTGGTTTAGTTTGCGATAGTCGACGCAAAGACCTATGTTATTGTCTTTTTTTCTGACAATAACCATAGACGAAGAGTATGCCGAAGTAGATGGTTCAATTACTTTAAATTGAATCATTTCATCCAATTCTTTCTCAACTTGTGCCTGAAAGTGCAAAGGAATAGGATAAGGACGGATTCTGATAGGGTTGTAATCGGTAAGTATTATGTCATGTGACATAATTGATGTTTGTCCGGGAATGTCCGTAAGCACGTCCTTAAAAGTTTGTAACATAGAGGAGACTTGTCTCTGTTGTTCAGCAGATAACTCTGAAGAGATAGATACATCTTCCCATGATTCCTTAGAATGCAGTGGGATAACCGGAAGAGGGAGGTTCACATCGGAAAAGGTAGCCTCTTCCTCTTGAATTACCGACAGAGATGTGTAATGACTATACCGGATCGTCTGTCACCTGGAAAACAGGTTGTAGATAATCGGGTCTATAATGAAATTCTGTTAACATATTAATATGGAAGGTTTTATGCTTTCCATCCACATCGACGACATAGTCGACATCAGAAATTCTAGATATAACAGCATAAGGACCTTTCCATGAGATAAGAAGTCTGTTTTCTTACAAGGGAGTAATACCAATGCCATGTCACCGGGACAAAGTTGTCGTAACCGCCTATTTTTATTTGCGAATTTCCTCGCCTTCTCCTTAGCAAATTCCGATGCAGAGGTAGCTAACCTACATGCTTCGATAATTTTCTTCCTTAACGCAATTACATATTCGTAAGAGGATTGAGTTTCCTCACTGATATCCTCAGCAGTTATTAAGTCATGCAGTAATGACATAGGACCGCGCAGTTGCGCACCAAAGACAAGCTGGAATGGGGTAAAGCCTGTGTGCTCATTAGGGTCTTCTCTATACGCAAAAAGGGCAGCGGGTAAAACCCTGTCCCAATCCTGAGTGTGATCCTCAGTTATCTTTCCTAGTAAGCTCTTGAGCGTTCTATTTAGACGTTCGACTAACCCGTTTGACATCGAATGATAGATACTACTTAAAGACCTTTCAATACGTAGTGTAGACATCACCTGACACATAGTGTCAGATATTAGTTGTGTGCCATGATCAGATAAGATTTCTTTTGGAAATCCTAGACGTGAGAATATTAACCAAAGAGCGTCTGCAATATCAGCAGTAGAGATGCTCTTAAGAGGTATAGCCTCTGGCCAACGGGTACACATGTCAATGCATGTTAGGATAAATTGATGTCCTCTGGCAGGCTTGATCTTAAAAGGACCAATAATGTCTATTGCCATCTTCTGAAAAGGGCGGATTGGAATATCCGCATCCTGGATAGGTGCAGCCTGGCGTGGACCTCGTGACTTCATTTCCTGACATACCTTGCAGGAGCGACAATAAATATGTATATCTTTATTCACGTGTGGCCAAAAGAAGGAAGCAAGAACCCTCGATTTAGTACGGAAAAATCCCATATGACCAGCACACTGAGAGTCGTGAGCATGTTGTAGAATTCAAACTCTCATACCTTTAGGTACTAGAATTTGCGAATGCATAGACGTCGCAGAGTCTTGCACCATACGGACTAGTACTCCATTCTTTATCGCGATCCAAGATTTGCGATTTGTGTTAAGGTTTGGATTATTATTTTCAACGAGGCGAAAGAATTTTTCCAAAAAAGTGTCATCTTGTTGAAGTTTTATAAAAGACTCTCGGGAAATCACCGAGTGATCATCTTGGTTATGCACTTCATTAATTTCGACTGATGGAGTCTGATAAATATTTTGAGCTTGCGCTCTTGTAGTGACTGCATTAGCAGCTTGAATATTTTCTTCTCCCAGGTAGCAATTTCCTGCGGTGTACACTCCTTAATTCCGTGTATACGTCCAACGATAAGATCCGCAATGGGATTTGGGAGTAAACATGCGTGGACCTGTCCCGTAAAAAAAGGAGTAGCTATATGGATAATAGCAGTCGGATACTTTTCAAGAGTTCCCCCAAATGTGACACATTTCACCACCTTTCCAGTGGCACAAGAAGGATTTATGAGAGATTGCCTAACCCCAATAGTTGTGCATCCAGAATAAAAAAGAACTGAGACTGCCTTATTATTCACAAAACCTTTATGTAGGATAAGAGACCCTCTTCCGTCATGCGCAGCTGCTGCAGGGAGAGCGGGAAGAGGATGACCACAACTCAAAGTAGATATAGTTGTAGGTTCGAACAAAGTTGTGCATTGTGGGCACTTTGTTGCTCTCTCGAAATCGAAAGCATAGCAAGCATTAGCATTAGCGGTATTATTACCATTGTCATCCTGATTATTCATACATTGGGATTCTTGTTGAGCAGAGTAACCATGGTGACATGACCTATTATTATGTTGCGATTTATCGCGACTGTTATTTCTCTTGAAATCATTGTTATTTTGTCTATTGAAACTATTGTTCTGGTTTGAACCAAAGCTTCCATGGTTGTGATTGTTATTTTCACATTGATCAAAATATCTCTTAGATGGGTTTTGTTGTCTCCCTGAAAAGTTATTATTTGTTCGACTACTTCTATTATAGTAACCTCTCCTAAAGTTCCTAATATTATTAGGACCAAAATATTGAGGACTATTAGATTGTCTCCAGTTCCTAGAAGAAGAATCATTACGAGAAGAATCTCCTTGGTTCTGACGAAAATTATGATTACTCCTCCTATCAAAGTTGCGCTGAGCACCTTGATATTTACGACGAAAATTAGGACCATATGGTGCTGCTGAAGCCACTGGTAAACCTTCTTTGACTTTAGAATTACTAACAGTTACATCTGGGTGTGCAGTGACATATTGGCAACAATATTGTTCCATATCTTTTAAGTTTGTAGGCTTACGCTCATGTAAAAAGGCAAGAAAAGACTCATTAACAGATGACATGACTTTGTCACGAAGCAATAAGTCCATAAGGGCTTCATATGTGTGTTTAGTCTTTGACAGCTCCACCCAACGTGAAAACGTTAGACGTATCTTTGAGATAAAATCTGAAAATTCTACCCCAGTTTCTGGTAGCATAGTCTTAAAGCGAAGACGATAACCGTCTTCATTAAGCTGATATTTTTTTAATAAGGCCCCTCTGGCAACATCATAATTAAACTTGTCAGGGCCTTCTATCATACTTATAGCATTCAATGCTTCACCTTTAAGTATCTCCATTAGTTGTGCAACATATTGCGATTTGTCTACCTTATGAGTTTCGCATGAAAGTTCAAATCTATTTAGATAGAACGTTATATCGTCACAGGTAGAGTTGAAAGCAGGTAACTTGACCTTATAAGAACCAGCATTTTCTTATTAGAAGTTGTTTGATTATTTGAATCATTTTGCGAATTACTCATATTCGCCAACTTTAATTTCTCCAACTCCAAAGCTAACATTCTTTCTTCATGTAAAATTTTCTCTTTTTCAGCTTCTAGTTTCTGTTTTCTCTCTTCAGCTTTTAGCTTCTTTTGTTCCATCTCCATTTGAAACTTTCTCTCATCTGCTTCTCTTTGTTGCTGAACTTTTCTCTCTTCAGCCTCTAATTTTCTATTTTCAGCCTCCATTTCTATTTTTAATTTCTTCTCTTCTATCTTTTGTCTCTTTTCTTCAGCTTTCTGCGCCTTGGCATATTCCGCAAGTGCAAATTCCTTTAATTTATCTCTAGTTTTCACCAAGGGCTTTCCCTTGCTTAATAAAGTAATCCAATGTAGACACATTATGTCTAATAATATACTATAACACCTTCTATAATATATATTATCTCAGAAACTCACTTAATCCCAACCTCAGTGGGAGATAAGTCTTTAACAAAGAACTTGTACAATAACTTGATTACAATATCACCAATAATCACCTCTATCTATAGTGCATTATACTATTAATAGTGCATAACCTAGTTTGTATATAGACAGTGTATGACAAAATCAACTATACATACAAAAATAACAAGGACAAGATATCAATCACAAACGAAAACGTTCGCATGGATCAACAAAAGAATAAAGCAGAACTAAAGAGGAATGTTACAAAACTTGTAATGACAGCTGCGAAATATAACGATAAGACAATAACAACACAGTGTATAAACGAAAAGGTGTAAAGAAATAAACGATAGGAAGAGAAGGCGAACAAATACCAACAAATTAATCAAAACTAAAGAACAGAGAAAAAAATATACGAAAACAACACTAACACATGTCGTCACAGCTAAACAAAAATAGCAACAAAAGTCGCTAGCGATTTCCACTGAGGGAAATTCGCAATGGTCCCTAAAGAACGCTCACAGTAGGCCCTCGGTTAAGGGGGATGTACCCTACTGGACTCACCACCCAGCCGAACCCGCAGAAATGTAAAAACATATATAACATATAAAATACATGTAACATGAAATATGAAAATATAAATTTATGGAAGGCTTAATTCAGACACAACATAAAGGCCCAGTTCACAAACATAAAACCACTTATCTGATACTGGCGAAAAAACTCCTGGCCTCTGGAACCACAACAATGAAGTTCCCAGCACACACAGTTCAGCGCTAAGACGATCCAACGTTGAAGGGATATCGGTCTTGACTATAACACGACAGCAACAATAGCACAGGAACTGTCTTTCAAGTTGACAGCAACAACGATGGTACAGGAACTGGCTTCCAAAATGACAGTAACAACGATGGTACAAGAACTGACTTCCAAAATAACAGTAACAACGATGGTACAGGAACGTATCGCAGTAGTTCATGTAGGATGCTGTAGATCTATGGTAGCGAATGTCGTTTGGGTAGCAGCCTGAAACTGGCGACCACTGTTACTACTAGCATATATAGGTGTACTGGCACTGTTGGTAGTTGGTACTGCTCTGGTGTAAATATTTTGACATACACGCCCACACAGGGCTACTGTAAACAGGTCATGCAGACGTCACAGTCATACAGGATGATGAAGTCAGGAAGCGTTGAACGACTGGTGACATTTCCAAACATTTTATTACAGTACAATATAACAGCACGCTGACATCGACACATACATTGTCATCTGAACCAAGGTTCAACACATCATAGACGTAATCACACGTCAATACACCTCTGGCAAAAAAATAGACCGCTTGAACAGCGGGCTCACATATATAGTTCATTGATACTCTGGTACAACACCTCTGGCAAAATAGGCTGCCTTGGACAGCGGACTTACATAAATAATTCATTGATCATTTGGCTCAATACCTCTGGCAAAAATAGGCCGCTTGAACAGCGGGCTTACATATATAATTCATTGATACTCTGGTACAACACCTCTGGCAAAAATAGGCCGCCTTGGACAGAGCGCTTACATATAATTCATTGATCATTTGGTTCAACACCTCTGGCGAAAATAGTAATGTTACCACTTCTCCGCACCTGGAGTAAGTCGCCTAAATAACTCAAAGTTTTATGGCAATGCACATAAGTTCAAAATGTCTTCTTTACCTGCTCTGCCTTCAATGAATCAAACACCAGAAAACACTTGCCATTTCCTAGGCTTATAACTCTAAGCCAGAATCACATTAAAGGGGAATCTTAAACATAATCTAATCACAGAAGAACTCTGATCCCCTCAAACACTTAGCCAGAGCAAAACGCTGAACAACTTGTCAGCATGAAAAACACCAGGCGACTCCACAAAAAACAGTCTTTCCGCCGCGCCCAAATTCTCGCGCATGCGCAAATCAATCGCGCCACCAGAGTTCGTTCACTACAGGAATGTACACGAAACTGTTCCCAGAAAATCTACGAACAGAACCTTATATGGGCATATCGCTGGACACAAGTAAGCAAAAGGGGATATATCAACAAAAACAAGAATGTACTCGAAGCTGTTCCAGGAAAATCTACGAACAGAACCTTATATGGGCATATCGCTGGACACAAGTAAGCCCAAGGGGATACAACAACTAAAACAACCTATTCCAGAAAATAAAACTACTGGTAACATCCCGTAGACCACAAATATAAGAAGACGAGAAAAGAGGGGCAAATTAAAACAAACTGACACTTAACAGTGTCATTAGATCTTTTGTGTGAAAACACAGAGGATCATTGGTGACACTTGTGTGTCATTGGGTCTTTTTGTGTTGGGACATGCGTTTAAGTTGGGCGTGTGCCAATGCGAGTTAATGCGACCTCATGCGAGGAAAAAAAATGCGACCTCATGCGAGAAAAAAAAGGCACTTATGTGTCATTAGATCTTTTGTGTGAAAGCAGAGAGGATCATTACAGTGACACTTGTTTGTCATTGGGTCTTTTTGTGTTGGGACATGCGTTTGTGTTGGGCGTGTGCCAATGCGACTCATGCGAGTTAATGCGACCTCATGCGAGGGAAAAAAATGCGACCTCATGCGAGGAAAAAAAATATATATAACCATGTGCCCGGCACAAAAGATCAGTACAGTGGCACTTATGTGTCATTAGATCTTTTGTGTGAAAACACAGAGGATCATTACAGTGACACTTGTGTGTCATTGGATCTTTTTGTGTTGGGACATGCGTTTATGTTGGGCGTGTGCCAATGCGACTCATGCGAGTTAATGCGACCTCATGCGAGGAAAAAAAATGCGACCTCATGCGAGGGGAAAAAACCCCTAATATAATCATGCGCCCGGCACAAAAGTTCAGTATAGTGACACTTATGTGTCATTAGATCTTTTGTGTGAAAACACAGAGGATCATTGGTGACACTTGTGTGTCATTGAGTCTTTTTGTGTTGGGACATGCGTTTGTGTTGGGCGTGTGCCAAATGCGACCTCATGCTAGGAAAAAAATACGACCTCATGCTGTGACCGGTGGTGGTGAACCGTGAACTGGTCCAAAGGCACCAATTAGTTATATGTCACAGAGCCGTGAACTGATGACTGGTTCCTTCAATAAAGTAACTTTCTTAACTAGGTGACAGATGGCAGGCCTAGTTTCATTATCCTCAAGACATTGTTCTCTTTTCTATTCTATCTTCCAAGTAGGTTAATATCCTAGGAACTGGCCATCACCGCCAGAGTTGACAATTCCTGGATGATATATGGTTCGTCTTCCCAACCCAGCTCGTTCTTCTCCTTCTATGTTGTTGCTAAGTGACTAGCTTCGTATAGTGGGTTCTTTCTTATTTGCCAACACCTTGTTTACACTCCCACACAACCTTTACAGATTGAGCCCAACTTATATGGTGTTCATCAACAACAGGTTTATTTACATACAATCAATTCCATGTTTACAATAGGAGGCATATGGTATGAATCTCTGTTACAATCATTTCTTGAATATATATATATGTTTCTCTTTTTGAAAACATGTTCATTCATTGTCTACGCAGATTATTCCTTCATTGCTTCATATCTTCTCAAGCCTCTTTATAGTACCTCATTAACTCTTTGTGAGTTTATCACCTCCTAACCAATCCTGTCAGGTTTCTCTCTGTTAATTCTATTACAATCATGTTAAAATTTATATATGCAAATCAACAATTAGGTACATCTGCAGCAGCATCCATATACTTACGCTTGAGAGAGAGCGCATGAGTTGTCTCACAAATATCGTTACTTTTCAATATCAGCATCCATATATTTGCTCTTGAAAGAGAGCGCATGAGTTATCTCACAAATATCGTTACTTGTTCCTGACAATGTCTCATAATTCATGTGTGCCAAAGCCCAGTATGGCTATCAGATTAATCTTCTTCTATGTCTCTTCCTACTCTCTTACTCAGTCAAAGCTATCCACTTTGTAGTTGTCTTATATATTTAGCAACATTTCTTTGTATCATGCGCTTACTTGATTGTAAGCGTCATTAACCTTGTAGTATCTCATCTTGACTTCTTAAATATTTCCTACTCAAATACATTGTGCACAATAAAAAGGGAAGAGCATTCTTACCGTGATCACACAGAATCCTCACAAAAATAACAGTCCCTACTATCACTCCTATATGCTAGCCCTATACTTTAATCACAGTTCATTCTAATCTCCTGAATTGCTACCGCTATTCAAGCTAAATCTATAAACTTGTTCAGGAAAAACTTCTGTCCCTCACAGAGTTCACTCTTGAGAGCCCGGCAAACACACTTTTGCCGCTTTGGTTACTCAGACCGGACTGACTTCCTCGTTCTCAAAATCATTGTCCCCTGATCAGTTCCTGTTTTTTCAGTTAAAACGATTGGTCCGCCTTATTTCCAGTCACCGAAAAACAAGCTCACGCTTATTTCCACGTAGGCAACTCAGTGAACTGTCTTCTGTAATTTTTTTAAACTCCACTCATTCTTTTCTCGTGCGTTTTGTTTCTCTTCTCAGCTCACTAAACCTACAAGGGGCTTTAATTCTCCGTTGTTTCCCTTTGATGATTTTAACTTAACATTATACTCCCTTCTTAAAGTCTTACCACAAAAATCATCTTATGCTAATTTTATCAACCAGAGCTGTGGACTCACCAAACCTACTTAAGTCTAATTCAGCCTTGTTTTCACCAACCGTGATTTTTAGAGTTTCCTTCCTTTTTCAAAAGACATCCCTTCACTCATTTTATCTCCCTTCAACTAAGACAAATAGTCTGTATCCCAATCTATTCATTTTTCCTAAACCATTTTTCCATACTCTTTTACTTTACTAAATCTCCCTTCAACTTAAGACAATGCTCTGGCCGTCTGTATCCCTAATATCTATTCATTTTTCCTACACACAGGGAACAGTAGTGACATTTATTCATGAGGTCTTTTTTACACGGAAGATCACTAAAGCTGAACATGTCGTCATTGGGTCTTCATATGGGACATTGGCCTTGAAGCACAGAGCCCGGTATGGGCAGGGGCCAATGCAACCTCATGCGAGGAAAAAATATGCAACCTCATGCGAGGAAATTTTAAAAAAAAATATAGGATCATGTGCTACACACCCGACCAGTAACAATGTCATGAGGTCCTTTGTGTGAAAACACGGAAGACCACTACAATATGTGTCATTCTTGTGTTGGGACTTGTGGTTTTGACCAGAGCCGGGTTTGGGCGGGGGTCAATGCAACCTCATGCGAGGAAAATATGCAACCTCATGCGAGGAAATTAAAAAAAAAAAAAAAGGTGACAATGCGAGGAAAAAAAAATATAACCATGCGCCCGGCACAAAAGATCAGTATAGTGACACTTATGTGTCATTAGATCTTTTGTGTGAAAACAAAGAGGATCATACAGTGACACTTGTGTGTTATTGGGTCTTTTTGTGTTGGGACATGCGTTTATGTTGGGCGTGTGCCAATGCGACTCATGCGAGTTAAAAATATGCGACCTCATGCGAGGAAAAAAATGCGACCTCATGCAAGGAAAAAAAAAAGCCCTAATATCCGGCCTTTGGCTAGGATCAATGTGTCATAACACAGGGACCAGTACAGTGACATTCATGTGTCATTAGGTCCTTTGTGTGAGAACACAGAAGATCACTACAGTGACACATGTTGTCATTGGGTCTTTTTGTGTTGGGACATGTGTCTTGACCAGGGCCGGGGTTGGGTGTGTGCCAATGCGACCTCATGCGAGGAAAAAAAAATGCGACCTCATGTGAGGGGAAAAAAAAAATATCCGGCCTTTGGCTAGGATCAATGTGTCTTAACACAAGGACCAGTACAGTGACATTCATGTGTCATTAGGTCCTTTGTGTGAGAACACAGAAGATCACTACAGTGACACATGTTGTCATTGGGTTGTGACAGGGTGAGGAAAAATGTAGGACTTCTGTTGTAAAGTCGTTTTGTGACAGGGTGAAGAAATGAGGTGCTTCTGTTGTAAACTGGCTATCGCCAGCGATGGTTACAGAAGAGATGTGTAATAAACCCAGGTAGTTGTTGTAGACTCGTCTGTGTTGTGTGTGGCTGTGTGATCGTAAGAATGAAGTACTCTGTTGCTGATAGTCAAATGTCAACAATGTAACTTCCAACTAGTGTTCAAGAAGTAAGTCTAACTTCGTCTTAACTAAACAATACCTTTTATTCAATGGTTGCATTCGCTAACCATTCCATGCTGGTTCATCGAATCTATTCATTAAAGGTGTACAAACCAACAATCCATACGAATCAAAACATAAATGGGACCTGCTAGATGGGAAAACAGCCGCCGCTCATCTCGTGCTAAAAAAACAACTCATCCTAATCTCCCCTTTGAAAAAACAACTTCCGTTTCTTTACTTGTATCGCTACTACACAAGCTTTGATGACGTCATTTCATATACACCATGAACGAATGACCGTCCTAGGTTTGGGACTAGGGTTAATTAACTAACTAGTCACGTTCAAATACTTAGTGTTTAAATCTTGCTAAAGTATTCTTACACTAACTCTAATAAGTGGCAGCACCCTAGTGCTAAAACGACGTAGTGGACCTTACGGTCACAGGGTCTTTTTTGTGTTGGGACATGTGTCTTGACCAGGGCCGGGGTTGGGTGTGTGCCAATGCGACCTCGTGCGAGGAAAAAAATGCGACCTCATGTGAGGAAAAAAAAAAGCGCCCTAATATCCGGCCGTTGGTTAAGATCAATGTGTCTTAACACAAGGGATCAGTACAGTGACATTCATGTGTCATTAGGTCCTTTGTGTGAGAACACAGAAGATCACTACAGTGACACATGTGTCATTGGGTCTTTTTGTGTTCGGACATGTGTCTTGACCAGGGCCGGGGTCGGGCGTGTGCCAATGCAACCTCATGCGAGGAAAAAATATGCGACCTCATGCGAAAAAAAAAAAAAAAAAAAAAAAATATATATATATATATATATATATATATATATATATATATATATATATATATATATATATATATATATATATATATATATATATATATATATATATATATATATATATATATATATATATATATATATAACTGACTAGTCCTTAACACAAGCGATCACTACATTGACATTCAAGTGTCATTAGGTCCTTTGTGTGGAAACACAGAGGATCACCACAGTGACACATGTGTCATTGGGTCCTTTTGTGTTGGGACATGCGGCTATCATCCGGCCTTGGCTAGGATCATGTGTCTTGACCAGGGCCGGGGTCGGGCGTGTGCCAATGGGACCTCATGCGAGGACAAAAATGCGACCTCATGCGAGGAATTAAAAAAAAAAAATCCGGCCTTTTGCTAGGATTAATGTGTCTTAACACAGGGGATCAGTACAGTGACATTCATGTGTCATTAGGTCCTTTGTGTGAGAACACAGAAGATCACTACAGTGACACATGTGTCATTGGGTCTTTTTGTGTTGGGACATGTGTCTTGACCAGGGCCGGGGTCGGGCGTGTGCCAATGCGACCTCATGCGAGGAAAAATATGCGACCTCATGCGAGGGAAAAAAAATATCCGGCCTTTGGCTAGGATTAATGTGTCTTAACACAAGGGGACAGTACAGTGACATTCATGTGTCATTAGGTTCTTTGTGTGAGAATACAGAAGATCACTACAGTGACACATGTGTCATTGGGTCTTTTTGTGTTTGTAGCAAATAAGATGATTTGCTGGGGAGGTTATGATGGTATCCTAACAAAGAATGAAATAAGTGTATGCAGTAACCGTGCGAGGTCAAGCAAATGTAGGTCCCTGATTCTATAAATGATAATGATGAATTGTGTACAGGGAACCTAACGCTACCTCCCTAGATCTCACACGGTCTCTCTGTTGGCTCTAGTGTAGGGTGTATGATGTACCTATTGTCTAGGGGAGAAATGAGATGATAGTACACAACACACAAACACTTTACTTTTTTATGAGAAAGTTAATAAAACAGGTGTTAAGTTTTCTTTTGAACTTAATGTTTATAATTTAATCTGCCTGTCCAGTCATATCTTTTGGACAGGTCTTGAAAATAAGGACAAGATAGTTTACAGAAAAGAGGGTAATAAAACAACTGGACTTTCTGTCCACATAAATAAAGTCAAGATATATTTTTCACTGAAGAACAGTTCATAGCTACTACTGTAATCATACAAAGGGAGAGTCACTGTGTATGAGGGGCTGTTGTGTCATCATACCCCTTGAAATTCCTGAATATCATTGGGAAACTCAGTGAATGTTACTTTTTTTCAAAAGTGTCAGATGTACCCAGATGTATGGCACATCACCTGGGGTTATTTATAAGGAAATTCTCTCCTGAAGATGCAGACTCTTTCACTCGTTCAAGCTCCTCCGTGTTCTTATAATAGTAGAAATGACTGGATGGAGGCTTGAGGGCTGTATTCACTTTCAGCTGGCTTCCTGCCACCAGTCGGTAACAGGGAATAAAACGCTGGAACAAAAGGATACCCAGGCTTTACATCTACTCACTGAGATTATTTAATATTTTCCTACCAGGATATGGGGTCAGCCTCGCGTGCCGTACAGGTGCACAAACACCTAACTTTGTTTGACTCCCTCCTTGCTGTGACCACACCTCAGGTCCCTATGGCAGATACGCCACTGTACCTTTACATCTTTTTCCTCAATACAATAATGTGGGGTAACCACATTTCCGTTGGTATGATTTTCTCTTTTCTTTTTATATTATAAATGCTTCAGGCATGTAAATAGTGTTCATAGAACACAGAGGCTTACTACTATAATACTTTAATAATATAACAGCATAATCATGACAACATACATCAATTAGATACATTTTAAGATGAGGACGCAACAATGTCTACTACCGACATGTTCTTCATTTTCCCTCAATATCAATACCCAATTTTGTTTGCTGTGGAATTAAACATAACAATTCATACATCGTCCTTACCACAATTTCAAGAAATATAAACAAATGATGCTGACTTGCAAAGCAATGGCCGCAGTTTCACTCTGCACTGGTCTCAGACTGGGAAATATTTATTTTACTTTAAATTTACCACAGCTGAATCTCAGCAAAATGTTTAATGTAATTTATTTTAGACAACTGGCAATTGAATAAGGAAAACCCCTTGCTAATATTGGGTACCACTAGCCAATCAGAAGCTGGCGACTACCAGATTTCAAAATGCAGTTTTTGAAACACAAAAAACAATTCCAAACTACACCGCGTCTGCTATTTAATTGGCTAGCCTATGTTAGTTGCCATACAACAAAAACGTTTCGTTGATAACCAATTTCCTATCGCCCCCCCCTTCTCACCCTATACCCTCTGTACTCAAGCGAATTTGAATATTCACCTCAATGCCTCTTTCTACGCGATCGTCCCTTAACGTTATGAAAAATTCAAGTAGGGTTGACTATCTGTCTGGTCTACCGTCTTGGACATTTTATTTTTCCTTCATAACTTCACTAATACTGGGGCTATCATAGTATTTAAAACATATTCTTGCTTAGGGGAGTCTCAGCTATCTTATCATATAAGTTTTATGTTCAGTTTCCTATTAATAAAGATTTTCATTTTTGTCACTGTTCGTTCGTCAAATAAGATTTTACACAAGACCACCATTTCCTCCTTTCTCCTCTCCCGCTTAGCCTATATGATTCAACTACTACTTGTTTTAGTGACGCCAGTACGTCTACAACGAGTGGGGACATACTGTCTGTGTGTTTGCCTCCGATGACGTTTGCCGCCGCGTGTATATACGCATGGCAGAATGTGGCAGGCAAATCGGGGTTAGACGTGGCGGGTTAACAAGTTGGTTTTTATGATTTGTATTTTATCGTGTTTCACTACCAAATTTTAAGACTTACTACTGATTAACCTGTTAAAAACAAAATATTACGTTAATTCAGATAGTATTGTGCGGCGCTCTTCCGCCAATTAATTAATTTTATCGGTTAGGCGGCCGTGTATGCAGCAGATCTTACAAGTTTAAACATCGGTAGTACGTTGGCGAAACCGAAAATGCAGCGCGTTGTATATTATATATGCTATAGGCTTTTCGCACTGCACAAAAGGCAGTGGCGGGCGTGTGAGAGCAATTCCGTCAGACACAATCGGGCTGGTTTTATTTATTGTTGTTTTTATGACTAAAATCCATAGAAATGAGTAATTATCCTCGCAGATTTTACCACACACCTCCCCTCTTAAACATGCATCACTATGCAGGTTATTATCTGCGAGATAACTTAGCTCAATGAAGTCTTATGCGTTTCTCTGATTTTCATCACATGGATGTCTGCTTAAAAAGTCGGCACCCACATTCGTCGGACCCGGGATATAATCTATCCGGAATGAGTATGGCTGCAGTAATAAAGACCATCTCAATAATCTGGAATTTTCATGCTTGGCTTGTGACAGGAACACAAGAGGTGAATGATCCGTTTGGACCACAAATGTCCTGCCATATAAATAAATCTGAAATTTCTTTATAGACCATATCAAAGCGAGACATTCCTTTTCACTTGTTGAATAATTTTTTTCCGCCTTGTTCAACTTGCGGCTAGCATAAGCGACTGCTTTCAATTCCCCATCTGGTGAGGAAGACCTTTGCAACAAGGTAGCACCTAGGCCCACATTGCTTGCGTCACTTCTCACAATAAATTCTTGAGTTAAGTCAGGCAATTGCAATACTGGCCTGCTTGTAAGTTTTTCCTTCAACTCTTGGTAAACTAATTCGCACTGAGCAGACCAAATTATTTTATCAGGTTGACCTTTACGAGTTAAATCTGTCAGCGGAGCACATATAGAGTTAAAATTTTTAATGTACTTTTGGTAAAAACCACACAACGACACGAAAGATCGCACGTCTTTCTTTGTTTGGGGTCGAGGAGCTTTTTTCAATTTTTCCAGATTCTTGGGATCAGGGGTCATGCTACCCTGATGCACAGTATGTCCCAAGAATTCCAACTCTTTACAACCTATACAACATTTTGTTGGCCTGGCGGTTAAGTTAGCCTCTCTGAGTCTATCTAACAGCATATTCAAAGAGGTAACGTGTTCCTCAAATGTTTCCGTAGCAATGAGGATATCGTCCATAAAATTCGAAATACATGGATTTTTCAGGGGATCCAGCAGTTTTCGCATCATCCTTGAAAACACACTCGGAGCATTTTTCAACCCAAACGGCAACATGTTGAACTCATAATGACCTTCCGAGGTGCTAAATGCTAAATAAGGTCGAACCTCAGGCTTTACTGGAATTTGGTAATAGCCCTTGCTAAGATCCACCTTAGAAAAATATTTTGCCTTGTTCAGCCTGGCAAATAGTTGAGTAGTATCAGGTAATGGATCCACCTGACCTTCTGTGACAGCATTCAGTTTCCTGTAATCTATACACAGTCTATGTTCTCCCGATGGTTTCCGCAACAGAACCACGCAGGAACTATAAGGAGACTCACTATGAGAAATAATCCCTTCTTGTAACAAATAATCTATCTCCTCTTTTAAAGCTTTCTCCTTAGCGAATGGAATAGAATAGGGCCTCATACAGATAGGTGTTTGGTCTAGTAGTTTCATATCATATTCCAACAAATGGGTGTTACCCGGTTTATCTGTCAACACATCTGTATGTTTCTCAAGGATCTGTCGAACCTTCTCCTTCTGCCCTTTTGTCAAGTGATTGCTGATTTTCACCTGCTCAAACGTTTCACTGGTTTTCAGTGGATATTCAAATGAGGAGAGAGGGTCATTTTTCATTTCGGTTGCAATAGACAAGGCCAATAAGTGTGTCCCTTCCTGGATTTGTCTGTCCAGATATTTCTTCAACAGGTTCACATGATAGACTTTTTCCTTTCCCTTTTTGTCTATCTTATAATTGGTTCTGGATACCTTTTCCAAAACTGTGTATGGTCCTTGCCATCCGATCTGAAGTTTATTATTGCTGCTGGGCAATAGAAGAAGTACCTTCTCCCCCACAGCAAGTTCCCTATCCTTCGCTTTTCGATTATAATAAGCAGCATGCTTTTTCCTGGCTTGTCTCAAATTTTCATTTGCCAGTTTCCAACCGGTTTGTAAACGATTGGTCAGTTCGTTCACGTATTGATAAGATGAGGTAACAGTCTCCTCTGCCTTCTCATCAGTCCAGGTCCTTAACAAAGCTTCTAACGGACCTTTTATTGGCCTACCAAATAACAGTGTTGCGGGGGCCATTCCGGTGGAATTATGTGGTACTTCCCGGTACGCAAACAGGGCGGCGGGCAAGTAGTGGTCCCACGTGTCAGGTTTCTCATGTGCCAGCTTTCTCAGGATAGAAATGAGAGTCCCATTGAACCTCTCTACCTGGCCGTTCCCTTGGGGATGGTACGGGCTACAATGAAAGTGCTTGGCTTGAAACAACCTGAACACCTCTTCAGTTAGTTTCCCCTTGAACTGAGAGCCATTATCTGTCAAGATTTGATGCGGGAAACCTAACCTTGTGAATATCGTAAGTAATGCCTCTGCCACATGTTTCGAATCGATTGATGACAGGGCTACCGCCTCTCCCCACATAGAACAAGTGTCTACCAGTGTAAGGATGTAACTGTTCCTCCTCTTGGTCCGAGTGAGAGGTCCCACAATATCCACAGCAACTCTCTCAAAAGGGGTTCCCACTATGGGCATTTCCCCAAGAGTTGCGGGAGCAGTCCAATGCTTTGGAGCTACTCTCTGGCATTCGGGGCAGGAGTGTACGTATCTCTTTATGTCTTCCGTTACCCCTGGCCAGAAATAATGACAAGCTATACGCTGTCCTGTTGCACTAATCCCCATGTGACCACTGAAGGGGATAGCATGACCTAACTCCATCACTTTTTCTCTATATGATTTAGGAAGGACCAGCTGACCATGACCAGCTGCACCAGTGCCGGCCTTCCTGTATAGCAATTTATTCTTCATATAGAATTCTCCTTTATTTGGAGGAGTATGGCTCTTTGGGAGTTTCTTATAGCACGGCTTCAGTGACTTATCTTCAGCCTGTGCCTTTCTCATCTCTTCGGGATGAGTATTTATAGGTTCATCTTCTTCCTTTCTGGATTGTGATCGGGTCTGGACTGCTGCCAAGACCACAGGTCTCGTTGGATTTCCCAAGTAGACATAACGACACCCCAATATCAGAGGGTAGATGGGTGCGTCTATCACTGCTGCTCTGATTATCCCTTCCAAATAGCGAGTCTTCACTGGTATCCTGGCAATGGGAAGTTTCATGAGGGGTAGGTCCTTGGTCGCCCCTTGTATCTCCACTGTTTCTGTGGTATACTGATCTGGGTTCACCAAGTGCGAGCTCACCACAGCCTCAAAATCCAAACCTGTATCATAGAGGCACCTTATGGTGACATCATTGCATACAACATCCTCGCAAACTGAGGGGTGATAAGGTTCCTGCTGTTCAGCAGGTTTGTCCTTTCCCTCCTGTTTTCCCCCTTTTCATAGCAGCAAATCCAGCAGGTTTACTTTTACAATACTTAATGTCATGTCCCTTCTTCTTACAATAAGTACAATACCATCTACTTTGATGATGAGGTTTTCTTTCCTCATTCCTTCTGTCCTTGAATTGTGCGGTTTTATTTTTATAATCATTTCGAGGCCTATCGAAGTTCTGCTTACCTCTGTTATCAAATTTATTATGGGTTTGAGGAGCCTTAAACTGATCTACTGGTTTCTTTTTAATACCAGCTACCTCTGCCTGGGCTGCATGATACCTTTCAGCGATATTTATTATTTCCTCCAGTCTCTCCGCACCCTGTTCCATGAGAAACTTTCTCATGTCTGGAGCCATGGACTCTCTCATCTGCTCAATGAGTATCATCTCTTTGAGATCTTGGGATTTCCCCAAAGAAGCCCATTTCTCCATATACGTTTCCAACCGGGCGGAGAACTGGTGATAGGTCTCACCCGACAGTAGCCTGGCATTCCTAAATTTCTTTCTATAAAATTCTCCGTTCTTTTCGTATCTTAACAGAAGAGCTTGCTTCAACATGTCATAGTTGTCCTGGTCACCCCTACTCATTTTAGAAAAAACTTCGTAAGCTGTACCGCGAAGTCCTTGAGACAACTTTACTCCCCATTTTTCTCTTTCCAACCCATAAGTAGTGGCTAATATTTCGTATCTGCTTAGATACGACTCAATATCATCATCTTTTTCTATAAAATAATCTAAGTGGAACCCCATGGCTGATGAGGAGGCCCCCTGGCTTGCAGCGGAGTCGGAAGTGGAAGGGCTAGTTCCATTTTCCGGAGCACGGCCTTGTAGCTCTAGCTCCCTTAGTCGTAACTCATGTTCCCTCTGTAACCGTTTATCTTCCTTTTCCGCCTCCAATCTTCTTTCTTCTTTCTCTCGTTCCGCCTCCCTGTGTAGACGTTTTTCCTCCTTCTCAGCCTCGAGTTCAAGTTTCTTTGCCTCCTTCTCAGCCTCAAGTTTCTTCTCCTCCAACTGCAGCCTCTTTATCTCAGCCTCTCGATCAGCCTCTAATTTCTTAGTCTCCCTAGCATCTTCTAACTGCACTCTCCTTTCCTCAGCTAACCTATGTTCTTCCCTAGTAATAAATTTGTCACATTCTGAGGTGACATAATCAACCAAAATTTGTCCCTCCATATTCATATCTCTCGCCGCTTGCACAGCTGCAGAGCGAAACTTGGCCAGATCTGCCATCCTGAAAAATGTACTAACAAAGTTTCTAAATATAACTAATTATAAATTTATTTAATTAAATCTGGGTTTCTGACACTTTCTTCACTTCCCAAAATCTTGGGCAAATATATTATATGGGGATTTCCTGGGAAAATTAGACTGTCCCCAATTTATATAGAAAGTTCAATCTCGGACAAGCCTACCAAATATGTAGCAAATAAGATGATTTGCTGGGGAGGTTATGATGGTATCCTAACAAAGAATGAAATAAGTTTATGCAGTAACCGTGCGAGGTCAAGCAAATGTAGGTCCCTGATTCTATAAATGATAATGATGAATTGTGTACAGGGAACCTAACGCTACCTCCCTAGATCTCACACGGTCTCTCTGTTGGCTCTAGTGTAGGGTGTATGATGTACCTATTGTCTAGGGGAGAAATGAGATGATAGTACACAACACACAAACACTTTACTTTTTTATGAGAAAGTTAATAAAACAGGTGTTAAGTTTTCTTTTGAACTGAATGTTTATAATTTAATCTGCCTGTCCAGTCATATCTTTTGGACAGGTCTTGAAAATAAGGACAAGATAGTTCACAGAAAAGAGGGTAATAAAACAACTGGACTTTCTGTCCACATAAATAAAGTCAAGATATATTTTTCACTGAAGAACAGTTCATAGCTACTACTGTAATCATACAAAGGGAGAGTCACTGTGTATGAGGGGCTGTTGTGTCATCATACCCCTTGAAATTCCTGAATATCATTGGGAAACTCAGTGAATGTTACTTTTTTCAAAAGTGTCAGATGTACCCAGATGTATGGCACATCACCGGGGGTTATTTATAAGGAAATTCTCTCCTGAAGATGCAGACTCTTTCACTCGTTCAAGCTCCTCCGTGTTCTTATAATAGTAGAAATGACTGGATGGAGGCTTGAGGGCTGTATTCACTTTCAGCTGGCTTCCTGCCACCAGTCGGTAACAGGGAATAAAACGCTGGAACAAAAGGATACCCAGGCTTTACATCTACTCACTGAGATTATTTAATATTTTCCTACCAGGATATGGGGTCAGCCTCGCGTGCCGTACAGGTGCACAAACACCTAACTTTGTTTGACTCCCTCCTTGCTGTGACCACACCTCAGGTCCCTATGGCAGATACGCCACTGTACCTTTACATCTTTTTCCTCAATACAATAATGTGGGGTAACCACATTTCCGTTGGTATGATTTTCTCTTTCCTTTTTATATTATAAATGCTTCAGGCATGTAAATAGTGTTCATAGAACACAGAGGCTTACTACTATAATACTTTAATAATATAACAGCATAATCATGACAACATACATCAATTAGATACATTTTAAGATGAGGACGCAACAATGTCTACTACCGACATGTTCTTCATTTTCCCTCAATATCAATACCCAATTTTGTTTGCTGTGGAATTAAACATAACAATTCATACATCGTCCTTACCACAATTTCAAGAAATATAAACAAATGATGCTGACTTGCAAAGCAATGGCCGCAGTTTCACTCTGCACTGGTCTCAGACTGGGAAATATTTATTTTACTTTAAATTTACCACAGCTGAATCTCAGCAAAATGTTTAATGTAATTTATTTTAGACAACTGGCAATTGAATAAGGAAAACCCCTTGCTAATATTGGGTACCACTAGCCAATCAGAAGCTGGCGACTACCAGATTTCAAAATGCAGTTTTTGAAAAACAAAAAAACAATTCCAAACTACACCGCGTCTGCTATTTAATTGGCTAGCCTATGTTAGTTGCCATACAACAAAAACGTTTCGTTGATAACCAATTTCCTATCGCCCCCCCTTCTCACCCTATACCCTCTGTACTCAAGCGAATTTGAATATTCACCTCAATGCCTCTTTCTACGCGATCGTCCCTTAACGTTATGAAAAAATTCAAGTAGGGTTGACTATCTGTCTGGTCTACCGTCTTGGACATTTTATTTTTCCTTCATAACTTCACTAATACTGGGGCTATCATAGTATTTAAAACATATTCTTGCTTAGGGGAGTCTCAGCTATCTTATCATATAAGTTTTATGTTCAGTTTCCTATTAATAAAGATTTTCATTTTTGTCACTGTTCGTTCGTCAAATAAGATTTTACACAAGACCACCATTTCCTCCTTTCTCCTCTCCCGCTTAGCCTATATGATTCAACTACTACTTGTTTTAGTGACGCCAGTACGTCTACAACGAGTGGGGACATACTGTCTGTGTGTTTGCCTCCGATGACGTTTGCCGCCGCGTGTATATACGCATGGCAGAATGTGGCAGGCAAATCGGGGTTAGACGTGGCGGGTTAACAAGTTGGTTTTTATGATTTGTATTTTATCGTGTTTCACTACCAAATTTTAAGACTTACTACTGATTAACCTGTTAAAAACAAAATATTACGTTAATTCAGATAGTATTGTGCGGCGCTCTTCCGCCAATTAATTAATTTTATCGGTTAGGCGGCCGTGTATGCAGCAGATCTTACAAGTTTAAACATCGGTAGTACGTTGGCGAAACCGAAAATGCAGCGCGTTGTATATTATATATGCTATAGGCTTTTCGCACTGCACAAAAGGCAGTGGCGGGCGTGTGAGAGCAATTCCGTCAGACACAATCGGGCTGGTTTTATTTATTGTTGTTTTTATGACTAAAATCCATAGAAATGAGTAATTATCCTCGCAGATTTTACCACAGTGTTCGGACATGTGTCTTGACCAGGGCCGGGCGTGTTGCCAGTGCAACCTCATGGGAGGAAAAAATATGCGACCTCATGCGAGGAAAAAAATATGCGACCTCATGCGAGGAAAAAAATATGCGACCTCATGCGAGGAAAAGAAAATGCGCCCTAATATAATCGACTAGGTTGAACGGGACGCGCCTCGCCAAAACGAGGCTAAAGTTGTACATTAAAAAAAATTTAGTATTTAATAGCGCGCGCTTTGAAACAAAGAGGCTTGATTTTTTTTTTTAAAGACAAAATTAGCTGTACACAATCTAGACCACAAGATTCTTTATTTTTAGACATGCGCCTTAATGTAACCGGTTTCTGTGTCTAGGTTCGTTGAGGCGCGCCTCACGACAACGAGGCTATATTATTTTACAGCGCAATTCAAAATTGTTTGTTATACACGCTTATTTTTATTGAAAGATTAATTAACACTTATTTTTCAATAGTATTTAAGTGACTACACAATATGTATCAAACGTAATGTGGTTTCTCATTTTGTAGTTAATGATTCATAGTTTTAGAAGACACCAAAAAACATCTTTACTAAAGGAGTAGGATGGGTATGAAAAAAAATTGAAAAAGGTGATTCGTCTTACGAGGACAAAAGACAAAGAAAATAGTCTACGTTACGGCCACAAGGCCTTCGTCAGGAAAGGAAAGAAAGTGAAGGCTAGATAGGACACATAAGAACTAAAAAAAATATAAAAATAAAACCTAGGTACTTCACTTCCCTGAAGGCAAGGCATACATCCTATCACTGTTGCTGTCCGCTGATGGACCGCATGGTTGGAAAGGAAGTGACTTCTGCCCCGGAAGTACACAATACATACTGAGAAACTAAAAACTAAAAAACGAAACTGAACAATGAACTACACCAACGTAATAAAAGTGGGGACTGGAAATAGAAGAGGACAGAATGAGTGGGAGATAAATAAATATGAAATAAAAAATCGAGACAAATTAGATAACAGTGTATATTCATACATATTATGGAGGATGGCATAAAAATAGAAGAATAGGATAAGAGTGGAAAGAGTCAAAATAGAGCAAGAGAGGAAAGGGTGACCTCAGACAAAGGTGTGACAAGTGTTGAGACCGGCTGGTTTTAGACACCCCATGCGGTGGATAAGACGGTTCTCAAGCTGTTCTCGGCTGGCAGTGTCAGAGGAGCAGGATCGGATCGCTGTGACCTGGATGTCGATGGGACCATGGTGGTCAGGACCATTGAAGTGTATGGCAACTGGTGTGGACTTTTGCTGAGAGATGTCATTTAAGTGCTGGCTGAATCTGTCCCCCAGTCGTTTGCCTGTTTGGCCAATATAGGTTTTGCATGCGAAGACTGGATTCGATAGACTGCGCGGAAGAAACCACCTGTTTGTTCAACAGGCATGACGGCGATTACCAGCAACTCGCTGTGGAGCGTAAGGAGCACGGCGAGGCACGTAGAAAGCCCTGGTCATCCACTTCACCGGACTTCATCTCCAGTCATCTTGACTTGTCTTGCCACTGGATTCAGATGGACCCAGGCGAGAGAGTGAGGTCGACGAATTGCGCAACTCTTCCTCACTTTAAACCAAATCACTGCGCAAGTCACTCTTTCATCCATTCATCCATCCACTCACAACAAGTTCTGTGGCGACGGGCGAGCGGCGAAGCGGCAGGCGTGGGTACGCTGGCAGTCGTAGTCACAGACCTACACACAGGCGGCTCAGGCCATATGGTCGTCTTCCACTGATCCCAGCAGCAGTGGGATTCGGCAGCCCCCTGAGTGACTGAGCAGCCCTCTTTATGAAAGCACTGCTCACCTCCATGGCATGAGGAAGGGGTTAGAAAATGTGCCCTAAACATTGCCTGCTCCACCATTACCTAACCAGCTTACCGCGGTTGGTGGGTAACCCTACTTCGGCGGGCGACACATAAGAAAAAGAAAGGACAGATTTGTCCCCCTCATTCTAGGCGCATGGAATGTGCGCACTCTCCTTGACAAAGACTTTAACGCAAACAGACCTGAGAGGCGAACTGCCCTGATTGGGAAAGAACTGGCCAGATACAACATTGACATAGCAGCACTGAGGGAAACTCGACTTGCAGGCAAGGGCCAACTTTGCGAAAAGGGTACAGGTTATACATTTTATTGGAGCGGAAGAGGAACTGAAGAAAGACGAGAAGCAGAGGTTGGATTTGCAATCAAAACAGCAATTGTCGGCAAGTTAGCGGGGCCCACAAAGGGAATAAATGACCAACTCATGACGGTCAAAATCCCCCTGCTTTATGGAAGGAAACATGCCACCATCATTAGCGCGTATGCACCAACTATGACAAACCAGGATGACGTCAAGGATACGTTTTACAAAAAACTACATGCAGTCATTGCATCAGTTCCTAAAGCAGATAAGCTCATCATTCTTGGTGATTTTAATGTAAGAGTAGGCTCAGATAACATCTCCTGGAATGGCACTGTCGGAAAGTACGGCGTGGGTCGCTGTAACAGGAATGGACTTCTTCTCCTCCAGACTTGCGCAGAATATGACCTCCTTGTCACCAACACCATTTTTCGACTTCCTACCCGCAAAAGAACCTCCTGGATGCACCCTCGCTCAAAGCATTGGCATCTAATTGACTATGTAATTGTTAGGAAGAAGGACAGGTGACCAATTCCATGTGTGGTGCCGAATGCTGGACTGATCATCGCCTCATTGTGTCTAAACTTAAAATTCGTATCCAACCAGCCAGGCGCCCTCAGGGGAAGAAAACTCAAAAAAGGCTGGATGTCACCAAACTAAAGAAGACAAAAATCAAACAATCATTTGCTGACACCCTAGAAGACCGTCTCAAATATGTATATCTCGTTAGACGGCCAAAGTGTGGAAATAAATTGGGCAGCCCTAAGTGAGCAGATCTACAACACTGCTACAGAGGTCCTGGGTCCCGCCATCAAGAAACAAAATGAATGGTTTGATGAGAACTCAGATGATATAAAGAAGGTGTTGGCTGAGAAACACCATCTCCATAAAGCATGTTTAAATGATCCAAAATCTACATCAAAGAAAGACGCTTTCAACAACATGCGTAGAATCGTCCAACATAAACTACGCCAGATGCGGGATTCATGGCTGAGTAATAAAGCAGATGAGCTCCAAGGCTTTGCTGACAGCCATGACTTGAAAAATGTTTTCCATGCACTCAAAGCGGTCTACGGTCCAACATCATCAGGATCATTTCCCCTCCTTAATGCAGATGGAAAAACACTAATCACTAGTCAACAACCAAAATGTACCAGAAATGAAAATAGCTGATCTTAATTAATTTTGGTGTGCTGAAAACGAAAATGACATTAAAAAATGTTGATTGGCTCTAGTTTTCAAGATATATGCTACTAGTTTATTTAATTACGATTTAATTACGGTCAATTTGTTGTGGGCGATTGCATAATTTTTTTCTAATGACCAATAAAAATGTAACAAGAAGTTGATGATGCAATCCTACCTATGATTACATCACCTTTGTGTATAAATATCTTATCTCTGATAAAATTTTGCCATTAGTTAGTGCATTTGTCCTTATCAAAAGTATCGTAGTTAGAAATGCCTAGGACATGTGTGAACAGTGGTAATAATTTCTGTTATATATGTGGTGAGGTTGACATTTCTATCACAAAAACGAAATATAACTAAAGTGATTAAGAAGGCGTACAGTTTGTATTTTTGCTGCAGAATAGGAGATCAAGATAAGAGCTGGGCGCCACACAAATGCTGCAATACATGTGCCGCACATCTTAAACTGTGGTTGACTGGCAAAAGGCAAGCTATGCCTTTTGCAGTCCCAATGATTTGGAGAGAGCCCACTGATCATCTCAACAACTGTTACTTTTGCATGGTCCCTCCAATTGGGAAAGGCATATCAAAGAAGAAAAAATGGACTCTGGAATATCCAAACATCCCCTCTGCAATACGTCCGGTACCACATCGCGATGACCTACCAGTTCCCAAAGTGCCAGAATCATTTTCAGCTGCTTCCACTGATGAAGAAGAGGACATTGGTGGTCCTGAACCATCAACCTCAAGCGACCCAGATTTTGAGCAAACTACATCCACTAAACCACACTTAATAACCCAAGGTGAACTGAATGATCTTGTAAGAGATCTGAATTTACCGAAGAACAAGGCGGAGCTTTTGGGTTCCAGATTGGAACAGTGGAATCTCCTGGCAGAAGATGTTACAATTTATGTGTATAGGAAACGACAGAAGCCGCTTATTAAATTCTTTTTTAAAGAGGGTGACCTTTCTGCGTGCCACAACATTTCTGGTTTAATGGCAGCCCTCAAAATCAATTACATTCCGGAAGAGTGGAGGCTTTTCATTGATTCATCCAAGACGAGTCTTAAAGCTGTTGAATAATAGTAATGTGTTACCGTCAATTCCAGTTGGTCACGCAGTTCATATGAAAGAAACGTATGAAAACATTAAGCAGCTTTCGAAGTGTATAAACTACGATCATCATCATTGGTCACTTTGCGGTGACTTAAAAGTGGTTGCTCTTTTGCTTGGACTACAGGAAGGATACACCAAGTGCTGTTGCTTTATCTGTGAGTGGGATAGCCGTGCACGAAGTGACCATTACATCAGAAGACATTGGCCAATCAGGCAGTCATTGCAGCCTGGCAGTAAGAACGTTTAGAACCCAGCACTTGTCGACACCAGCAAGATTTTGTTGCCACCCTTGCACATTAAGATGGGTCTCATGAAAAACTTTGTCAATGCAATGGAGAAAACAGATGAGGCTTTCAAATATCTCATCAGAAAATTTCCAAGACTGAGTGAAGCTAAAATAAGAGGGAATATTTGTTGGTCCGCAAATTCGAAAACTTCTTCATGATGACGAGTTTCTTTGCGTGTTGCATGGCAAGGAAAAAGCAGCATGGCTAGCATTTAAGTCAGTGGTGGACAATTTTCTTGGAAACAACAGATCTGATAATTACAATGAAATTGTAGAAAATCTCCTTCTGAAGTATAAGAGTCTTGGCTGCAACATGTCTTTGAAAATTCATTTTCTGGATTCTCATCTGGATTTCTTTACGTCAAACTGTGAAGCGGTCAGTGATGAGCATGGTGAACGATTTCACTGGGAGATTGCTGCTATGGAGACAGGGTATCAAGGCAATTGGTGCCCTTCAATGCTTGCTGATTACTGTTGGACTGTGACAAGAAACGCCTCATTGATTGACTACAAGAAGCAAGCAAAGAGAGCTCGAACAGCGACTGAATAATGACGGAATGGGTTCAAATGTGCCTTTTTAAAACATGATATGTGAACTTTAAATAATGTTTTTATTTTTTCTATCATTTTATGTTGAAATATCAATTAATTGAGTATGTAACCACAATTTTTATAATGTTAAAGTAGAAAGACTAGCTGTTCACCCCAGAGAATTAAAACAAGCATACATTATTTGTATTACTGTAATGTAAATTCATCATTTTAAAAAAAAAGCCAGAGCTAATAGGTGAATTTCATTATGATATTTGAAATCAGCATGTCAAAATCAATAAGAAATGGTATATTTAATTTCTGGTACAAATAACTTTTGAAAATTTGTTGACTAGTGTTACAGACAAGGAAAAAAATTATCCAACGCTGGGTCGAACATTTTAATAATATTCTGAACCAGCCATCATCTATTAACGACGAAGCCATCATCCGCCTACCCCAAATTCCTATAAATGAAGCACTAGATCAGGGGTCGGCAAACTATGGCACGTGTGCCAAGCGTGGCACGTGGAGCGATTTTCAATGGCACGCTGAGTGAATTAAAATACTGTACAGTATATGATCTCATTTTTAAAAAATTGAATTTTTAATTAAATAGAAGCATATAATTCTTTTAAAGCTATACCCGTTTTCACAACCCTTCAAAACGAAAGTTTTTAGACATTGAAGGTAAGAATGTGCCATCTGATGCAAACTAAAGGCCTGATCATACTATACTGCACGTAAATCTTTGTTTTTACGGACCGTTTCCGAGAACAAACATTCTTCAACGAATTTCAAGGGGAGTGGTTATACTTTGCGGTGCCCGCTAGTCTGGTGTCTACCTGCTACCGTAGTTTGCAGGATGAGATTCTTGAAAAGAATCCCAAGCGAATTTTGACGGGCAAGCGGAGACGTAATATCATAATTACGCAATAGTGTCTGGCTAGCGCCTGGACGAGCGTATTTATTTCGTTTTCGCTCGCAGTTTTTGACTCCCAGTGTGAGTTATTTTTTGGAGCAACAATGACTGACCTCGACGAAGTTATATTTCCGTCCTATCCTTCCCCTCTCTCCCGACCACCACCACCTCTACAGTTCTCTCGGCTGTCGCATACTCATGCCCGTACAGTCCGTTGACCGCAGCACAAAAGGTGGTGTTGTTATTAACTAATACGGTGCCGTTTAAAATGACTCAAAAAAGAAAAAAAACTTGATATACGCTCGTTTCAAGACTTTTGGGACAAACGAATATGGATTCATACAACAAAAGGATCGTGCTGTTTGTGCTTTTATGTTATGAAAGTGTCATGTGCCGTAACGTCAAGTGTACAAAGACACTATCAAACCAAACATCAGTCCATGTTTAAAAACTCTGAGGAGAAAAAGTGAAGTCATAAAAAATGGCTGTTTCTGGCTACAAAAAACAAAGTAGTATTTTTAGTCAAGTAATTGGAACCAAAAATAAAGCTACCGAATGTAGTTACAAAATTGCACAGTGTGTGGCTTCGAAGGGCAAACCTTTCACAGATGGAGAATACATCAAGGAAACTTTTTTGAGCAGTGCTGAAATTTTGTTCAGTGATTTACCAAATAAAGAAACAATACTGTCTCGGATTCGAGAAATACCGGCTTCTGCGAGATCAATCGAGAGGCGCATAACTGATATGGCTGAAAATGTAACGGTAAAACAAACAACCGGGTTACAACAAGCTGTTGTATTTACTGTCGCTCTTGACGAAAGTGTCGATGTGAATGACGTGGCGCGCCTAGCTATAGTTGCGCGATATTGTGACAACGACGGTATTTATGAAGAACTGAGCTGCTTGATACCTTTTGATGGTACAGCCAAGGGATGAGGACATTATAACTGCATTTGTAAGCTATTTCGAAAATCAGAACATTAACAATGAATAAAAATATTCTGTGTTACTACTGTGTTTCCTGCATTTGTCGGAAAGAACAAAAGGATTCGTTAAACTTCTTGAGGATCGTATTGGACGTCAAGTATTGACTTCCATTTGCATTATACACCAGGAGAATTTGTGTGCGAAGATTTCGTCACTATCCTTGAACTCTGTAATGGAAACTGTTGTCAAGATAGTTAACTTCATTGTTTCTCGCTCTTCATTGACCCACAGGCAATTCAAGTCTCTTCTACAAGAAATGGAGAGCGCATATGCGGACCTCCCGCTGTACAGCAATGTTCGTTGGCTTAGTCGAGGTAATGTTTTGAACAGATTTGTATCATGTCTAGAAGCAATCAAAGTGTTGCTTGATGAAAAAGAACAACATTCCCGGAATTGAATTACGAGGACTGGCTGTGCAAGCTGATGTTTCTAGGCTGACAATAACTACAAATCTGAATGAATTAAACTTGCGTTTACAAGAGCAGGGTCAAACAGTACTTGATCTCTTTTTGAGCACTGGAAAGGATTTGCGTCAAAATTAGACACATTTTGCAGAGATATTACCACTAACACATACAAGTACTTTCCAAACGTAAAGGCTCATTCAAATCGATTTACTATCAACAGAGATGAGTTTCAGAAATACGTTGGAGCGCTCAAATGAGAGTTTGCTAAACAAGGTCAAGACTTCAAAATTCACGGGCCCATGTTTTCGTACCTCATCAAGCCCGACTTAATTGATCATACTAACATCCCATTTGACCTATCTCTTTTCGAGTGGATGGATGTTGACAATTTTTTAAATGCACACACATCGAATTCAAGGCATCAGAGTTATGGACGATAAAAATTTGTAGAATTGCGAAAAACTCTTGAAGGAAGTTGCTTGGAAAAGTCAGCTGCCATCCTCAACTGCTGGACATCCCTGCCTGAAGCGTTCACACTGTTTTTGAAGAAAGTTGCATTTGCTCTACTTTCGGCTTTTTGGGTCAACTTATACATGTGAACAAATTTTCTCACACATGAAAGCTGTTTTAAGTCCACAGAGAAGTCGCCTAACACCTGTGCATTCAGAAGCCTGTGTGAAGCTGAAATTGACAAAATACACACCTGATATTGAACAATAAACCAAGGAGAAGCAAGGACAACGGGTCCCATTAATTGATTAATGACTCAGATCAAAATAATCAATGATTACTCATATTAAAATTTTAATAACGTGTTTTATGTTTGGTTTATTTAATTGTTTTGTTCTTCAAACTATTGGACTTTCCGTCTTAAAAAATATACATATGGCAATTTTATTATAAAATTTCAAACTAATGTGTTCAGAACTTAAATTTTGCAAAACATAATATTTGTATTGATATTTGTTCCTATTTATATTAAAATATACAATAATCTACAAAAAATAGAATAGTTATCTAATGAAGCGGAAACATGTTAATACAAGAAACATTTTTAAATGTTTCAATAA